>PVKM010016340.1:0-26918 GCA_004027735.1 Carollia perspicillata
GTATTCATTTAAATATTCTTGTTTTTCTTCATCAGTGAGATCTCGCCACATGCCACCAATGATCTTGCCAATCTCCCACAACTTTAGGTCAGGGTTGGAAGCCTTTACTTGGTCCCAGACCTTAAAAAGGAAACAGTTGAAATTTCAATATTGGTGCCTAAAAATACAGACCTTTAAAAACGCTTTTATTAAAAAAAATATTTATTTATTTCCAGAGAAAGGAGAAGGGAGGGAGAGAAACATCAATGTGTGGTTATCTCTCACACACCCCCAAACAGCAACCTGGCCCGAAACCCAGCCGTGTGCCCTAGACTAGGAATCAAACCAGTGACCCTTTGGTTTGCAGGCCAGCAGTCAATCCACTGAGCCACACCAGCTGGGCTAAAAATGTGTTTTAATATGAACGTTTTCAAATATAAACAAAAGCAGAGGGAACAGAATCAAGCCTACACATTCTCATCAGCCTGCTGTAGCAATTATCCACAGGTGGCCAATCCCGTTTCGCCCTGCAGCCTGAAGGGTGGTTTTAAGGCAGGTCGCGGGCGTCTCCAATCACTGCAGGCACTTCAGATAAGCTAACCCAGTGCCGGTCTATAGCTAAGAGTTCCCAAAACCTTAGAAGTGGTTAATCTGCACAACACATCATCAAATATATATATAATTATGACAAAAAGTTACAATAATTCTAAATAGCGATGGAAATAGCTACATGCTCTTGTCCTTATCTAAAATATTGGCTCTATCTGTTATTTGAAGAGTAATGTGGGTTCATACAAAAAAGAAGTGAAAATTCAAGGTAGTATAAAGAAAATAAAAATTACCATAAGCTTACTGTTTCTTTATAGATAACCACATCTTTTGATTTCTGTCTTCCTTTAAATGAACATGTAGTTGCTATTACATTTATACAAATGATACATATGGTCATATTCCCCCTTTCACTTAACATTCTTTCCATGTCATTAAATACTCTCCGAAAGACTACATAACATTGGCTACATAACACTGTCTTAAGGATTTCAACAGTTTATTTAATCATGTTCTTCTTGTTAGAGTTTAGGCCGGGATTTTAAAATCAGAACTAATCTCTTTAAAAACTGCGATTCTCCTCCCCTTCCTCTGGCTGCACCCAGAGCAGCTGGCCAGGCCGCTCTGACATCGGAAGGGAAGCAGGGAAGCGCAGGGAACGGCCCCGCCCAGTCCCAGACCCAGGCACTCACCTTCCTGCTGTACCTCATGTAGGGCATCAGCGGCTTATCTGGTGGCTTTGGGGGTTTTGGAATCGTGATACCAGAGGATGCCTACAAAAGAGTTAAACACGTTCATTACTCAGTTGCAAGGGGTTTACAAGCAAAATGAAAAGAGAGTGCCTTAAAAAAATGCTAACGCGCCTTTCTTCTACTCGTCCATGGACACAAGATTCTTATCTTTTCTCCACTGAAAATAGCTATCACTGCAAATTCAGAAACGTTCATATCAAAAGAAAATGAAGAAGATGGCTTTAAGCACACAGTTTGAAAATATTTTACATAGCAGTTTACTGCTACTGCTTTGACAACCTGGCTGTAAGAACAAATAAATTGTTACATAACAATCCATACGGTGAAAATGTATTGTTGTATATCCAATGTCCCACACTCAGGACATTACCTGGCACCCTTTTATTTTACTTAATTTTCCATTACACATACAGTCAACACTTGATTATCTGCACCGGAACCTGAGCTTCCTTGGCGCTCAGCCGCGCTCACACTGCCTACAGGGCACCTGCCGTCTGTCTGCGTTCCTGCAGGGGTGCGCCCCCACAGAAACAGCATCGCCGCCACAAAGACTACTGCCTAGGTTCAAAAACAGATAACAAAAATTTAATTTCCTTCATCACAACTACTTTTCTTAAGGTTCTAGGTCCATGTATAGTGGTTTTCTATAAAGGGGGTTTAGTTCAAGAGGTGCGAACTAAAGTCATGTCTTTTTTATCCCTAGTCCTAACAAAAGTGTGGGAGCAGACAGGTTTACCAGGGACAGAGAAATGGCAGACATGGAGCCATTATAGTAGGTCAAGGAACTCCATTTTATTAAAAAATTTTGGATTTGTGGGGAATATATAGACAAACAGAAAAAAAATGGAGTAGGAGAGATGGAAAAGTACGTTTTATAAAGGTAAAGATAAAAATAGGTTAGAGGGGAAATAAAAAAAAAGAGAGAGAGAAAGATAAGAAATTGGTTCTTGCCCTGACTGGTGTGGCTCAGTTGGTGGGCGTGGTCCAACAAAGCGAAAGGTCACCGGTTCAATTCCCAGTCAGGGCACAAGCAGAGGATGCGGGTTGGGTCCTTAGTTGGGGCGAGTACAAGAGGTAACCAACCTGATGATTCTCACTCACATGGATATTTCTCTCCCTCGCTCCCTCCCTTTCTCTCTTAAAAGAAAAAAAAGAAAAGAAAAAAAAAGAAAAGAAAAAAAAATCAATTCTTTCTATGGGCTAATATCCTGGCAAGAGATAGCAGGTGACTTCGAGTGCGCACCCCACATAACCCCAATTCGAGAATGCCTATTTCTGAACTTAGTTGTATCTCAACCTACATGGCTGCATTTGCTCAAAGACCCAGAATAAAACCATGGCTGAGCTCCTTTTATCTCCCCCATTTCAGGGAGACCCTCGATACTGATTCTCCTTGCCAGGCAGGGGGAAGGGGTGCTACATTTCATTGTCAAAGGCAGAGTTTGGCAAATCCTTGTCAGAAAGCTAAAATGACGTTTTCCCCCTTCGTTCTTCTGTTATTGCTGTGATGAAACTCCAGGGACAACTCCCCTCGGGGCTGGGACCCAACCATAACCGTGTTTTTCACCCAGGGGCCCCGAGATGAGCGCGTGTGCACCCCACTCCACTGTCAGGCAGCGCTTCCTCTTCCTCTGAGGCTCTCTGCACCCTGTGCACTCTCCAGAAACTCTGCTTCCTCACACGCGGGATTATTAGAAAGCATTTCACTGCGGGAGCAGTATCTCTTCTCTTCCCACTCCTCGCAGACATTCTCACCACACCGCATGCTGGGGCCCGTGCAGACAGCCCTGCTTCTAGCCAGCAGTGGGCGGTGGGGGAGGTGAGCCCCAGGGAAACTACAACAGCACTGGTCTGCACAGTAAGCGGAGACCTGTCTCAAGGTCTGTAGTTCTTTTTCGGGGTGGGTAGGGAGGGATTCCCACAGGGCTACGCTTACGCCACAGAATCGGATCAAGACATACACAAGTCTGATTATGCATAAAGGAAGTTATTAGAAAGCATTTCCAACTCATATCCAACACAAACGTTCAGAATTTCACAAAGGAGGTTACAAATAAAGTTGGAATTGCGCCAATCATTGTAGGCCACTTAACAATTTTTTTTAAAGAGGTAAAGAATGCTAAAATGTCTATGCTTTAACATGCTGAATTAAAGCACTTAAAAGACAAATTATAGTAATATTTGCTCTTGGGTATTTTTCAAAGAACTGCATTTGATAACACTAATGAATTTGCTTCTTTCTCCTTTTTCTCCCAAAGATACCCAAGTCTCTCACCTATTGAGGTTCAGTTTTCATTACATTGACCAGTCAATTCACAAATGTAAACAAAACCCAAAATAATAGCAAAATTAAATTCTAGCTGATATCTAGGATACTGAAGATTTGTATCATTAAACATCCCTATTATTTACCATCTCTGAAACACATCTTTCTATGCCTCGTGGCCCAGGGGCTCTGCTTTTGGAAGGCATGTTCCTTTTTCAGCGGTTTCTTTCCTTGCTGTTACCAGGACCCCTATCTCCAGCAGCACTTTCCCTCCTTCCAGTTTGCTGCCTCTCACTGGCAGTGCACTGAGGGAAAACAAGTAACTATGCGTGTGAAAACTGTGCTTTCATGACCGTGAGGTCTTGGGGCTCACCTGTGAATAAAGTCCATGATTTTGTGAAATTTATTTTGGTTATTGAAAAGTCTGTTGCTTCTTTTCAATTCTCAGCTGTTTCTCTGGTAGGATTTCATTTAAGCATTTTCTTCAGGGATGGAATTTCCACTAATGTATGGAAATAAGCTGTTTTTAACATTTTGTCTGAATTTGTTTTCCCTCGGTACTTGAGAATGTTCACTGCCATCTGAATGAAGACCTAGCTAGGAGTGATTTCCATCGCATACCCATCATAAGTGCTCCAAGAGGGTTTATGCTGTATAAAGTCGTTGTTGGAAAACTATTCAAGTGTACCAGAGCCAACAGGAAGAACCGATTTTCTGGAAGGCCTACCGGGAGCTACTTAGAGGGCTTCACAGAAGCATTCCTTTAAATCACAGAATCATTCCTTTAAATCACTGACTTTAGGTGATCTGCAGACACCACTACCAACGAGTAGACCCTCTCCCCTCAACCCTAGAAGTAACCCAGAATAGAGGTCATCTGAAAACACTTTCATAATGGTCAAAATCCGATCTACTGAGTTCTAATAACAGGGCTGAAATTAGGCATAGAAAAAAGGTACTATAAAACTTCAGTCGTAACTAGTTTTCTCAGGGAGTGATTAGATGACCTAAGGCGGAGGTCACTAAAAGCTTGAGGGGCTGGGATTAACTCAGGCTCAAAGCCTCCCTCAGTCCTTCCTAGGTCTTTCAGGGCAAATCTAAAGAGCAGTTTAATTACAGTTTATTCTGACACCGAGGGGACAACAGGGCAGAGAAACCACCACGCAGAGCCCAAACACCAAATGTTCCACGCCCAACGACCCCCTTATCCGGATCTGCCCTGAGGCTAAGCCCACTCCAGATGCCTGGTTCCGACACCCCCCAGAAGGGACGAAGAGAAACAGGTAACTGACCCAGGCCCTGAGACAGACAGTGCACCCTCCTCTGCCTAGTGAGTCTCCAGGAAGTGATCTCACTTCGCTGACACAGAATCCTCCCGGACACATCCACGTTAAGAATGAGGTGCTTACACAAACTGAAACACAAATGATTCTAATATCACAGTTACCTCCATTTCTATTCCGTTAACAGAGATAATCAAGAGCTGACTGTATAGAGCAATTAAAATGTAACCATTCTCTTATTTACTGCTTATGACTAATTTTCTGCATTAACGTGAAATGATCTGAAATTGATTCTGTTCCTTGTTTAAATCAAAACGTTCTTTATCATTTGATAACCTTGCTACTCATTAACACTTGCGAAAGAGCACATGTAGGCCAGGGAAAAACACATATTGATACACATAAAAATCGTGTGCATTTCACAATGCACACACACACACACACGCTTCGTCAGAATTCTTTTCAGGTACCATGAAATGTGCAAGGCACGTAAAACTTGATATGCTTATGAAGTACAAATTATGCAGAAACAATGAAAAATCTAGACAAACGAAACCTATCGAGCTAAGCGATATGCTTACCAAGATAGACAGCTGGCAGTTACAGGCTTTCTGCCCTAGCCTGCCTACAGGGTGAGAGGGCTTTTCTGAAGTCACAATGAACTGAATCATTTGTGCGGACAGCAAACAAAAACCAGGTATTGAGAAGTTTACAGCTGTTCTGGGTTGTATTAGTTCTCACCAATGCCACGTTCCAATGTATGCAGGTATTTGGCTTTTGGATTTATTTATTTTTGGTCAATCACGTTTAGTTATTTGTTTCTTTGGTACCTAGACTTCTTTGAATGGAGTTTAAGATGATTCTAAAATAAAAAGTCTGAAGTACATCACCCGATTTTTATTATCTTAGGTTTATCATTTATTTTACTTTTATACTTATTTATTTTTCTCTTAGGTTGATCAGTTACATGAAACATCCTCAGTTGCAGAAACCATATCCCTTATCCTGAAGATTGTAAACACACGTCCAGTTGTAGATATCTAGTCTGGTATTTCAAATAAACTCATTTCACTTTCATTCTGCAATTCTTCGATGTGACACAAAAATCTTTTTCTCTTTTTAACCGAAGAGAAATGAATCTCAGTTGCAAGGTCAACGATTAAATCCAAAAGACAAATAATTATGTGTAGCAATTCAAACTGGTAGGCCAGGCAAAAAGAGCCCGGTCTGTAAGCCCAGTCTTTACGAAGAAACTGAGTTCTGCAGCCTAGTGCCGATTACCTTGAATGAAAGATAACGCTTCATCTCAATTAGGGCTTTTTAACTATAAGAAATTCTAGGTTTGTTTAAACATTGTATAAGCATTAAACGTCCAAGATTTTATCTCTACCAACCACCAAAAGAATGAAGTCTTTTCTTCTACATACATATCCAGATCTCACTATTTTTTTCAGCGTGAGATCATACAATGAATGTTTAAAATAGTCGAAAAGCCAGGTTAAAAAATCTTTTCACGGCTATGCTGGTGATTCACAAGGACCTAACTCTGAAGGCATTTCTGGTCAATTCCAGTTGTTTGCCGGATGCTGTAATAGTTGATTCTCCTACCGTGACCCGGCTGTTGGTGCCCGGGTTCCCTCCCAGCCTGTAGTTGTTGTAGGCGAGATGACTGTATGGATTGTATCCCACAAACCCTGGTGTGCTGGGCATTTGCTGATGGAAACAAATGAGACAAAAACACGAATGAGAAATGAGCTCAAACGAGGAAAACACAGAAATGAAAAATGATCTGCATATGGCATGCAAAAGCAACCTGAATTTAAACAAGCAATGATGTGTTGTAGCTGCTCTTTTTCATTGAGAAACCAGTCTGCAAGTGGGCTTTTTCCTTTTTTTCCTACTTCCGCCTCTTCGCGGGAACGGTGGTGTTAGTGTGAGTGTGATTGTGTGCGCCTGCATTTTTGGGATAAGCAGTACAGTGAAGAGTCTCAAACATTAAGGGTTACTTTATGGTCAGTAAATAGTAGGATATAACAACTTAGCAATATGTGTCTGAGAGGAAAGCTTGAAATGTGATAAACTAGAAGTCTGAAAACACTGTACATGCAAAACAAAACATGATTTATCCGACATTTATATGGATGCCGCCAATGTGTTCATCTACCAAAAACAAGGACAAGAAATGGACTGCTTTCAAAGACAGTTTTAAATCACTTTATATAATGGGAGAAATGAGAAGAGACTCAAGTCAGGAAGCCAGAAGTTGTCAATAGAAAGGGACATAAGTGGGATTCAATGGATATCACATACATGACTTCAAAACAAAGACTTGTAAGAAATGTATGGATTTCATTCTGGGGTACGCTCTGGTCTTTTTTTTTTTAACCCAGTCACTCTTTTATAGGCTTTCTCTTCCATCTCTTCTTCGGTCCATCTTCCACAGGTCAATCATGAACAACTTCTGCTTTTAGTTTTAATGTGCACTATTTTTCTAGCTGACAGACTCAAAAATCCTGATAGCTTTAGCCCTTTCAAAACATAAGTGCTCACTGTAGCAACAGAACTCCTGGCTGTGTGAATGATGTGCTGGTGTGGTGACAAATGTGCTCTTACACGGCAGTGCCCTTGTGGTTAGTACAATGATATCCAATGTTCATGAGAATCCAGGTAAAATGCATAAAAAGAATGCAGCAAAGAGAGACCAAAAGTAGGGTATTTTTCCCTAGTGAAATTCAATAGAAACGAATGAGAGTAATTTCATTTTAACATGCAATTAACGATATCAGCCCTGAAATGTGTGATGTAAAAAACACTTAATACATTGCAACTAAGCTGTAGCTGTTATAAAAGAAACACCATTTTCTAGAACATGCCGCTGCACGTATCCTTAATTTCCGAAAGATAGTCAAGCATTTGATACTCTTTAGGAGAAGAGAACTGATCCATTTCTAGTCTGTACAGTTACAAAAGCCGCAAGTCAAGCATATTTAAGTGGGTAAAACACAGATGAAGCATCGAAGGCACAAAGGAAGTGAGTGTCTATCACTTGGAGTGGTCCGTTCGGGTGGAGGAGCAGGAGGTGGTGGTGGTGGTGAGGGTGGATTGTGATGGTGGTGGCAGAAATAACAGAAAAAAGAAAGGAGGAAAACTCATCTACTATCCGCTCTGTTGCATGTCCTGACTCCTAGTCTTCTGTATTTTATGTGCCAATGTGAAACTATAATGGTACAGAAATAGGACTGAAGAGAGGTAAAACAAAATTCCTTTCTACATTTGAGAAGTCATAGGGGACACTTGGTTTTTAAGCTATTTTTATCTCAAAAAACCAAGTGTGCATTCCAGATACTACACACTGTGTGAGGAAGTATTTATATAAAAATGGTACCTTCAAAGGTTTCATAAACTATGAGAATCACTGTTCAACACCAAGGCAATAATGTAAGAAAATTAAGTAGGGGAGCTAAAAAAAAAAGGAAACTAAAACATGACAATTATATCATTTCCAAAAATGAAGTACATGGTTAGCTCTTTGAGGTCAGGAATCTCAATTGTTCAACTCCACCCGTATAGCCACTAGCAGAGTGCCAAGGAGACTGGTCATAAGACATGTGCTTTGACTTAAGAAAGAAAACAAACACAGGACTTTAAGATCTACTGGAAGTAACTTTGGAGACTATATATTATATAAATTGAACTGAAAACGTGTGATATCGTATCTCTTTTTAAAAACACCTTACTGAAGAAAACCAAATTATTGATAGACATAACTAAAACATTTTATCCAAGGGTTAGTAATTAAGAATAGTTATCTAGTGGAGGAGACAAAATTACACTAGGACCTAATTAGTAAACTGGCTTGAAATTTAGTGGGCAGGGGGGTCTGGAAGGAGCACTAATAGCCGTTAAAGAATTGCTTTTGTAGGATATGGTCAGTGTTAACAGTGTTTTGTTTTGTTTTGAAACAAAAAACAACAAGGAATCTGTTTCAACAAGGCCTGAAGAGTTACTGTTAAATTTGTTTTATGGACTGGACAATTATTTGACATGCTGACCAAGCTGGGCCAGAACCTGCTGGGTGAAAAAAATAGTTCACAACTATTATGTAGACATTTTGAAACATATCAAATCCCAAACCAGCAGAATATTAATTATGGAGTGGAATGAAATTCAATAGCAGGATCTGACCCACAGATAATAAAATCCTTACTTGAACAGCTTGAAAATAAAGATTTACAGTGAGTGTTATTATAGAACAGGACTCTTTATTGTTTGATTTAATATGAAAGTTATATATAGACAGGGAGAGAAAAATGCAACCAGTTTAAGGTTAGGTTGGAAAATAATAAATGCCAGAATGAGCATTCATTCAATATCAACTTTAAAGACTCTTAATAAGAAATTAACAAGAAAGAAGTGTTAAACTTGTCAGTTATTTCCCATCTAAAAAACAAAAAAAACAACCAAGCATAGGAGGTTGGCTGTTCAGCAGTATGTTTCTTTAAATGTTGGGGTTGGTTCAAGGTAAGATGCAAAGAGTTATTTTATTTAGTAGGAAGTGCTGTTTTTTTTAGCTTTTTCATCCTGTTGCTGTGATGGCTGAGTGACTGTTCCTGGAAGACATCTGGGTTTTTGTATCAAGGCCAGACTTGGCTATTACATTAACAAGAAAATTAAAACTTACTGTTGCAGGAGCTGGGGTGGGAGGTGGGGCATAAGATGGTCTTTCTGTTTGAAAGAAAATAAATAACTTCTTGTAAACAACTGAGATATAATACTATGCAACAAAACTACCAATGGTCCTGTTTTGAAGAAAAAAAAATGAGAGTATTTTGGAATTCCCATTTGCTAGGGCATTAGTCTCTTATTTATATAGATTGATAAATATTTAAAAAAAATGAAACTTACTTGACATTTTGGAAGATTAAGTTCTCAGTTCCTTAAGAATGAATCTGAGACACTAAAATAAAAAAAAGGAAAAAAAGAAAAAAAAAGAGAATCAAAACTCAGCAAGCATGAGAGAATGTTTTCCTAAAGAATAGGGTATAGTTAAATTGGTATTTCTTAGTAAAATTACATTATCTTCTATTATCCAAGTTTTTGTGCATATTATACTAGTTCTTTAGGCCATTTACTCGATCAGAATTAAACAATTAATAACGATTTACTGGGGATATTAAAAGTAGTATTAGACATATACTTTGAAGTTTTTTCTTATGCTACTGAGCCACCTCTTGTATGGAAAACATTTTACTGATGCCATGTACACATCTGATCAGACCAATAAAAATATAATGACAGTAGAATATGAGATATCGGCAGGGCCCACACTAAGGAGGCCTACTAGATACTGACAGCTCCCAGATCAGCAGCAGCCCTCCCCTCCGTTCAGCCTAACAACTGCCACTAAAATAGAGCAGCATTTTATTCCTGGAGGCAGTGCACAAGGTAACAGGTATGCTAATAGGCTGTATATTCTCTCCTGATGGTCAACAGCTTTCTAAATGCTCAGAATAAATTTGGAGAATTTACCTGAAATCCTCTTATTAACCCTTCACAGCCCGTTTCAAAATAGATCTCCTCAGTGGAGCTTTCTTGACAAATTAACTGGGCAGAATTGCTTCCTCCTCTGTACTCCTACCCAATTTACACAGATCTGCGACATTGTGTACTACATCATATTCCCATTAACATAGCTAGATTGCGCGCTGCCTGGAAACGGGGACTGCCTATCTAATTCATTATCACAGTCTCAGTACCTAACTCGATTCTCAACAAATTTTGCCCTAGTATTACCGGCTCACGACAGGACGGTACACACGAGCTTCTTCCTGACATCAATATACACTGCCCACAGTGCAGAGACACATTCATTTTTAGGAAAAAAGGCAAATAACTTCTATGACTACTGCAGTACTTTCATCCAGCGTTATGTGAGGCAAACACGATTTTTTTCCCCTCCTGGTTGGCATTTTAAAGGAATTCCCTGGAGCATAAGCAATGAGGCCTCATATGGAATGACACACTGGGCCTCTCACTCTCTCCTATGAAACGGGCAGAAACCACTGCCCCCTGGTGCAGACTTCCTTCCTGCTCACGTTCAGGGAGCTGTCAGGATCCATAGGCCTTGCTCTGGGAGCCCTGACAAGGAATGCCACGAGCTCCTCTGTGCATCACGGTGTTCATTCTTTTAAATGATCGCTCGCGCTCCTTCGCTATACCGTCAATTCTAAAAGCGGGCTTGTATATCTGGCCATCTCTATCCTCACTATCTGACATAAAATACAAGATTAAGTATTTGCTGAATACCTGTAGGGGACAGGCTAATTACTTCCATTATCTCGCTTAATAGGCACAACGACCAGCAAGCTTTGTACTGCTATTTGCACTTTACGGATGAAGAAAGGGAGTGTCCGTGGATTTAATGAACTTATCTAAAAACGCACAGCCAGGAGATGCCAGGGATGGGTTTCCAATCCAAGCCAAAGTGTTTCAGAGCCTTCGCTCTTCACTCTAAGCCACACCTGGGGTCCTCGGTTCGCTGCCTGGATCGAAGGGAAACCCCCTTCCTAGGGGTGATGACTACGGGCCTGGCTCGCCCCAAGGGCTTGCTCTGAGATCGGTCCCTTTAGCTCTGTTGTGGAGGATGCACGTTACCGGCAAACCCACAAAAGCGGGGCATGCATAGCTGCTTTGATCGATTTCGCGGGGTGCGTGGTGGGGGTAAGTCTCGCCGCCAAGGAGGGAACCCAGATGGGGCTCCCTCCCAACCCTCGCTTCGCGCTAGGCCTCAGGGAGGCCGCAACCAGCCCGCAGCTCTGGCCCCACGGCCAAGTCTGAAACCCAGCAACCCCCGGGGACTCGGAGTGCAGCCCAGCCGGGTCACCACGACTTGCCCCCCTCGCGACCCGGTTGAGCCCAGTCGGAAACACTCACCCGCGGGCAGAAAAAGCGCCCGCAGCTCCGGCCTCGCTTCCCTTTGTCCCGCGCACGCCCCGCCCCTCGCGCCCCGAGCTTCCGCACTCGCACTTTCTACACTCTTCTTAATTTCTCTCCAGGCGTCGCCCGACTGTCTTTAGGAAAATAAGCCTCCGTGTGAGGATGCGTGATGCTTCGTACAGTCAAGGATTTTTTTTTCCAGGCCCTATACGTTCCTCAAAACTCCCGGAATTTGGGTAATTTCCCAGCCGGGCGCCGATTCGTCACGGCGGAGACGGCGGAGGGGGCCTGTCCGCCGGAGAGGCCTGGGTTCCGCTGCCGTCCGGGGCAGCAGCGGCGCCGGTGGCGGCCGAGGAGGCGGCAGGGGTGTGAAGCTGCACCGAGGGACGTGGGAACCACGGCTTCGGCTCCACGCGCGGGTCCGGAAGACGGCGGGAGTCGCCCGGGCGCGAGGCCCCGGAACCACTGTGGCCACGCTGGTCGCGCGCCTCTCGGGCCAGGCTCCGGTCGTGCCCGCCCCGCGATTTTTTTTTCCGGTCTTTTTGTTTCCTCTTTCTCTAAGCAGGCGAATGTGTGGTTTAGCAAGCCGAGCATGGAGGCGCGGAGTTTCTCTCCCCACGGGCGCCTCTCAGGGCTCCCTGCCTTAACGACACGGGCTTTTTCAGTTGGTCCAAGGTCGGGTTTGGTGCAGTTGCCCCTGGTTTCCGAACCCGGGCCCAGAGATGTTCATCCCCTAGGTTGTGTGCTTTTGCAGCGTCGTGGTGGCCCTGGTCCCTGTTCATTGTTGTGTTGGCTCATTGGGTTCCCACCGCAGGGAACGGCTGCACCCCGTTTTCAGGCTACACTCATGTGTTCTTTTGGATCCAGCCCACACTTCTTTTTGTGATGCCCTCCTGCGCCAACCTTCCTCTCAACTCCATGGTTCTTTGACATGTTTGTGGTACTCTGTATCTGATCCATTGTATCAGCGCGTTTGTCACTCCAACGCACTATGAGGGTCTTGAAAGCAAAGTCATCTGCATTGGTTATCTTCGCTTTGCCAGTGTCTACTGAGGGCTTGAACCATTGACGGATGCTCAATAAATGTGTATTCAGGCAGCTTTCTGGTCCAGTCCAGGGCTCTTTCCACTAAATCATGAGTATGTTGGCTTACCAGTTAGTTAGTAGCCCCTTCCTTGACAATGTAAGCAGCTGGCGGATGTTGGGGCCCATTGTGGAGGGAAAAGGGACAGATGGGCTCTCTGACCTGTAGTTACTTGAAAACAGTGTTGACATTTTCAGTGACTGATTGAATTCTTAGGCTGCTCTTAGCCATCATGGGAGGGGGGTGAGGGGGGAGGGCAGAGTGCCAGCAGTGACTAGGGCATCTCTAGAGTTGGTAAAGCCTGAGACAAGTGACACTCTGTCCAAGTCTTCCACCGCCAATATTTTTATAAGCATGAATAGAGATGATTGAAATTGAGGCGAAACGCAGGAGGAGGTCATCAAATGATAGCAGGCAATCTTGAGCGGTGGTTGAGATAATATACATGAAATTGCTTTTTAAAAATATATATAAAACATATTTTTGGCTGGTGTGGCTCAGTGGATTGAGTACTGGCCTGCGAACCAAAGGGTCACTGGTTCGATTCCCAGTCAGGGCGCATGCCTGGGTTGCTGGCCAGGTCTCCAGCAGGGGGCGTGCGAGAGGCAACCACACTGACGTTTCTCTCCCTTTCTCCCTCCTTTCCCCTCTCTCTAAAAATAAATAAATAAAATCTTTAAAAATATATCAAAACATCAGAGACATGTAAAAGATTAATATAAGGTACATACAGGCTTCAGCAGAGACCCCGGTACCTTCTTTCTCTGGCCGCCTCCAGCACCTCCAGTTGGTTTCTTCCTGCCTCTGGGATTGTGGTAGAGGGGCCGGGCAAGTGCCCGCTAGGATGCACGCTCTGTTGTGTCATCTCTGGGCAGTGGTCTGCAAAAGAGCTGCAGGCGCTGGCTGGGAGAAACCAAGCGCACTGCAGTGGGAAAGGGGGCCACAAAAATGGTGGCAAAGGAAAGGAGGGGAGTCGGGTGAAGCGACTTCGACAGGTCCCCACTTCCTGATCTTTGGTCACGCATCCCCTCAGTTGGCCTTCCCTGACCTGGTTAAAATGGCGACTCGTTCCCCAACCTCCGCTCTATTCATGGCCTGCCCTTTGTTCTTCCTCTATAGCACTTCCCACCACCTAACATACTATAGTTATTATGTACTTATTTTGTCGTCTTTTTCTTCTTATCAGAATGAAAGCTCTTTGAGGTTGGGGACTTTTGGCTTCTGGAACAGTGCACGTGCACTCAGGTGCATAGTACCTCTGGAATGAATAAATGGTTATCTCGTTTTCTCCAGTTTCTTGCTCCACTCCTGAAGATGTTAACAAAGGAAGAAGATAGGCAGGCCATAACAGAAAAAAATATCCCTACCTTGGTCTTGAGGAAATTAATACCGAAGAGTGAAATAATTCAGTAAGGTAGACTCTACTTACACTAAGTTGTCTTTTCCCCCCAAAGCGAGCTCAGGACATAAGATCTTGCATGTGTGGGAATATTTGTGGAGACCACAAGACAGACTTTTAGAATTGCGATTAATCCCAGAAAATATGGGGTACATCATTAATACGGCTTTTTAAACCCTTGTGACTCTAAAGGTTGTTGGGAGCCTTCGCGGGGGCCTAGGGGTTAGTAGTGAACCCCAGGGATAGTCTTAGGCCCCAGTAGATTTCTTTCTGTCCGTAAGACCCAGGAACTTGGCCTGCTTTCCTCTGACCCTACACGCACATTTTTTTAAACCCACATCCAAGGACATTTTTCATTGCTTTTTTTTTTTTTTAAGAGAGAGTGAATGAGAGAGAGAGAAACATTGATTGGTTGCCTCCAATACGTGCCCAGACCAGGGATGGAACGTGCAACCTACTATGTGCGGGGATCAAACCTGAAAACTTTCTATTCACTAGATGATGCTCCAACCAACTAAGCCACACTTGCCAGGGCCCTGTTCATACTTTTTGAAGTTCTTCTTCCCCCAAAACAAGGGAAGCCAACACTAGTGAGTGATTAAACTGAGATTCAAGCCCAGGTCTCTGATTTCTTTCTGTAGTTCTGTGGGTAGAAGCTGGGGAGGGAGACAGAATTGGGGGTACAAGGAGAACCATGACTCGGAAGAGGAAAAAGGAGATAATGGGAGAGACCAAGGCAAAACCTGGACCCCTTTGGCCACCTAGTAATCCATGAGTTGGCTCTAGAAAGTCTTATGAACCTTTAAAACTGTACACATTTTTATGTGCTTTTCCCCCACCAGATAGAAGGTTAGTAGTTTAGCAGATTTTCAAAAAAACCTATGACTCAAGATTTTGAACCAGCTACTGAGCCATAGAGTTTGTGCGTAGTACGTTCTACTGAAGCTTTTTTAAATGATTTTTTTTTTCTTAAACTAGGGAAAGGGAGGCTAGAACTCTGTATGAGCCAAATAGCTTATCAAAGTCTGGTTATAGGCAACATGATGGAACAGGCTGTTTCTGTGGAAGCAGAAGAAGCTATGCGGCTTCCGTTTCTATTGCTGGACGGCTGTGAAACATCGAAGGCCAGCAGATTTCCAGGACAGTGGTTCACATCGTTTGACACAACTGGACAACGTACGGTTTGCTTTTCAACCTTCTGAATTGCCTTTAAATCCCTTGAGGATATGGGATGTGAGCTTTGACACGTGGTCTGGAAAAGTAGGAGAGTGTTTGAACACAGGGTGGTCCTGCAGAATTTGGGGTGTGATCCATCATTCACAGACCTTATTTGAGGGTCTAGGGAGGCGTCAGCCAAATGGGTCTAGGAGTGGGCCAGGATCTAGGGCAGATCCTGGCTGCCTCTTCTTTTTGGAGTTTTGTAAGAACAAACCCAAGCCTGTTATTTACATGTGATTTATAGCTGCTTTCAGGTACAAGGGCAGAGATGTATAGTTGCTACAGGGACGATGCGGCCCAAAGTTAGCCTCTCAGCGGGGGTGTCCAAACTTTTGGTGTCTCTGGGCCACACTGGAAGAAGAAGAGTTGTCTTTGGGCTACACGTTAAATATGCGAACACTAACCAAAACTGATGAGCAAAAGAGGGTTTTAAGTAAATTTACGATTTTGCGTTGGGCCGCATTCATAGCCATCCTGGGCCACACGCAGCCTGTGGGCCGCGGGCTGGACACCGCTGGTGGGTTCCACATGTGTGAGGGGAACTGGGGAAGGCTTGTACCGGATTGCACATGCACCTCATTTCGGTGTTCCCTTGTAGTATGTCCGTGTGCACTGGCAGTCTGCGTGTACATGCTGGCCATCACTTGTAAACACAGAACCTAGGTCTGCCCTGTGTACAAACTGCTAAAAAATTTCGTGTGTCGATAATTTAAGGTGTCTGTGCATATTCTTAAAAGTTTAATTTTGGCTCCTGTACCATGATGTTTCCATTTGAAATTTTTGAATTAATTCATGCATTTTTTGACTCCGAAGAACATTTTTGTGCTTTAAAAACTGTCACGGTAGAACAGCTCACATTGTACCTCCCCGGGGAAGAGTAAGTCTTCTGGAAGCAAAGACTTTTAAACATTCTCATGACCTGTTGGGTTTTAAACTACTGTTTAATCATTGTCAGCTGTACTTGTTCTCACAGATTCTTTCCCAGTGACAGTTTCCATCCATACAGTACCGCGTACTTGAATAGCGCTTTGCCAAGTATTTTCACATGTAAGGCCAGGCATTATTACCGAGGACCACCTTCCCCTTTGTTTTCAAGTGTGAACACTGAGGCCTAGGACGTGGAAGTGACCCCTTCCTGGTTTCGTGGGTAATTCTTGACAGTGCCAGGTGGGACCCTATGGTGTCAGCCATTGGAATGACTATTTTTGTGTGTTGTTATAGAAGCATCCATTTTAATTATTCCAGAAGAACAGAAGAATATTAATTTCTATTCGTCTATAAAATGAGGATAATGTTATAGACCTTGTGGGACTGGTGTAAGCATTATGGGTTATGTGCAGGCCTGCTGAGCACAGCGGGGGAGTAGCGGAAGTATTTTGCACGCAGTGGCTACTGTTACAGGATTATGGGATTATTTTGATTTATTCATTAGAATATACTATTCTTAATTTTTCTTTTGTTAAAAACGTATAAAAATTTCTCTCTCCTCCATGGTTACCATTCTCTTCATTCCTCAAATGAGCTAACCATATTGGAAAAATTAAACTCAATACAGTATCTCAAACTCAAACACAGCACAGATTTAGAGTTCACGTTTCAATTTTTTTTATTGTAATGTTATCATTTACCATGGTAAATTCATATCCCAATTTAAAATGCCCCAAAGCAAATAAAACTTTGTTATAAATTCAAGTACTGTAGTTTAAAATGCACATGTGACACACAGTAGTTGCATAGTGGAATTACTATTATAAGCAATTACATTCATGATGCCCAGTACTAAGTTTTCACACTGCGAACTGATTACACTAGATACACTGCGTACGATTACTGTTGCTTAGCACAGTAACTTTAGCACACTAGCTTATACGGTTGCACTTTTCAAAGCTTTAACGAAGTTAGTAGCACTTAGCTAATACTGAATGAAAACACTTTTATGTCTAAGATGTATTTTAGGTAAGATGCTTATGTAAGAATAAGCACTTAACATGCTGTTGTTTTCGTGACAACAAAATCATCCCTTCCGCCAAATAGAATAAGCCAGGCAGAAAGTAATCTGAAGTAACTGAAAGAAAAACTTTAACTTCATATCCCTGTGTTATGTTAAAGCTTATTTGACATAATTTTCTTGTGGTTAAAATATACCAATTTTTTGTGGCTGAAAGAAAGGGGGGAGGAGAGAGAGACAGGAAGGGAGAGATGGAGATTGAAATGCCTGTACGAAGATGCCAACACAGCTGTAGCCCTTGGATGATACTTTAGCTGGGAAACAAGTGTTGGGAGTGGTACTCACCATTTTTTTCTGTTTAGAAAAAAATTCATAGCCTATAAATTTCTAACGTTTAAGACAGGTCTTTATTATTTAAGGTCTTAAAATAAATATACCTGTGTTAAATTAGGTCGTTTAAAAAACTTGGCGACAAAACTTGACTCACTCACAAATATATTTCCTACCCATGTTTATTACAGTTTGAACAATTTAAAAACACAAATCCTGCAAATACTCTCAGCTTAGATAACAATAGCGTTATCTGAATCCACATAAATGATTTCAGGAACTATTTATAAGACTTTCTGTTGTATTTTACCTAATGTCACATCAGATACTCCAGGCAGTCGTGTTTCACTTGCAGACGGAAAAGCGGGGATGGCGAGAGGCTGGAAGCGTTCTAGAAACTGCAGTGATCGGCTTTCCTATTTTGCTTGTGCAGCTGGCCTCTTTTTTTTTTTGGTGGTAGAGGACAATAAAGAAACTTCTGGAAATCAGATAGTGAATACAAAATACTTTGAGATGAAGATCAATGTTATTTGATCAAATTAGCACTGGGCTATTTTCTATAGTTTGTTCAGAACTGCTCATAGGAGGTAATTTATTTTTCTGAATATGCAAAGGATTGTCACAAAAGGAAAATTTTTGGTTAACTGAATAGGGAGTCCTCCTCAAAAGTTTGTTTATAATTCTTGTCTTTTTCAATTAGAAAAATCTTTTTTTAAAAAAGACCTTATTTGTTTTTAGAGAGAGGGGAAAGGGGGGAGAAAGAGAGGGAGAGAAACATCAGCGTGTGGTTGCCCCTTACGCGCCCCCTTCTGGGAACTTGTCCGACAACCCAGCCATGTGCCCTGACTGGGAATCGAACTGGCGACCCCTTTGGTTTGCAGGTTGGAGATCAATCCACTGAGCCACACCAGCCAGGGCAGAAAAACCTTTTTAGATATAACCAGCCTTACAATAGTGATGAATATCTCAGTGTGATTCTTAATGTAATACAATAATATTGAGGTACATTATTCCCTTTGCTTAGAGTATTCAGCCATTGATGAAAATTTCAAAGACTTAACTAAGCCACTAATGCTTATAGTCTTGGATAAAATTTCAAGGGAACGAAAAAGACTATTTGGAGAATGAATAAAATAGAAACTGTACTGAGTTTCTGATTTTATTTTTAAGCTTCCCCTTTCCAAACAATACATCCCCAGTTAGATTCAGAGAAATTGTGTCCCTTGCCATTTTTTTGCCATGAAGGAAATCACGCATCAATCGTGACACACACGCCTAACTTACCACACATACTTAACTTGCATTTGGGACAGGAGGGGGTCAGCACGGCCCACCTTGGCCCATCCTAATGTCATTTTCAAATCAAGTCAACACGTTCTTTGGATTAATTAGCCGCTGGTGGAGATTTGATAGAGGGAATACTGCAAGATCTCCTCATGATTAGCCTGACTTCTATATCCGGTAGGTTATCCTGTTTAGTCTGTAAACACCCTTCATCAGTGGCTGCTAAATGAAGATCAAATCGAAGAGAAACAGATTTTTTCCTTAATCGAGGGTTATCTTTAAAGAAGGAACCTTCCCATTCTTTAATAACTTCATCCACTTTCTCTGTCCTGAAATGACAAAATACACCTTTCTACATGAAGCAGTATGGATATACTTAGACATATGTGATATGCAGTCCATATGAAAAAGTAATCAAGAAGTTGGAATCATTTACCATTTACATTTACATTTTAAGTTTCATGGACAAATTGGCATCGTGGAATGTGTAACTTACATACTTTAAACATCGTATGAATAGAATTTCAAGGAAATCTATGGAACTCTCATATTTTGGTGTATTTTTAGAAAAATGGTGAGTTAAGGATTGAGCATTTCTTCACGAGTTGTTGTTTATGTATATTCACTCACATCAGGTGAAAAATCACCACATATTAAAATTATGTTTGGAAACATTCAAAGATTACTGAGATCACTCCATTGAAGTTCATTTCTTTGCACGCTCACTATTACATTTTAGTGAAAATTACTTTACTCACTGAATAGTGCCGTGGGCTTCAGCGCTCTTTTTCACGACATTTCCGTTTACTATTGCCTGTTCGGCCACTGTCTCCGCTTTTTCATTCTCACACTTCTGTGGGACTTTCATTGAGAAAGACACTTCATTTATAATGGCTGTGAAAATTTCATGTGTGAAATATTAAATTACAGTGTTGAGGTACGTACTGACCACAGTTCATTTATGCCAGAATTCACTTAAATATTGCTTAGTTTTGCTATGGCCGAGTGTTTATAGTCCCTACAAGTGGCACTTCAGTTTCCCAATTAGTTTACTTATATGAGAAACTCACCTGAAGGTAAAACAAAACCAACTCTACTTGTAGGTTTCCGTTCTCTTTTCCCTCCTTGGATACAACCATAGTATCTGAAATGGGAAAAAAATACATTATAGGAGCAACAACGTACTGGCAGGTAATTGACACAAATGCTCACCAATGAGCCAGTAGATACATTGGAGTACATTCATACAATGGAAATACTATTTAGCAGTGAAAATAGATGAATTAAGGGTACACTGGACCTCATGGATGAATCTCCCAAATATAACACTGAGTGAAAAAACAGGGTAAATTGCAGCTAATTTTATAAAGGTGAAATAATATCCCAAACAATTTCATATTTTGTTTAGGGATACATACATATTAGCATGAAGGAGTTTGAGACTAGTAAGCCTCACACCCCGGAGCCAGGCTCGGCTGAGGGAGGAGGTGTGGGTGTGGGTGTGGGGAGGCGGGGTGGGGGGCGTCGACGGATTTCAATAGCAGTGTATGTGTTCCGCTGCCGAGCTGGGGGAAGTGCATACACGGAGTTCACTATATTTTTCTTGATTCTTTCTTGCATACATTAACTATAGCATAATAAAAATCATGTTATGGGGATGTTGAAGACCAAGTTACCAATATCCCGAAGGATTAGGAATTAAATAAACTTCACAACCCTTTATTTTATTTAATAATAAATTATATGTATATTTACACAACACTATTTTAAGCACTTGACAAACATTAATTTAGTTCATCTCCACGGCAGTCCTATGAGGTAGGTAATAGTCTTTTCCATGTTATAGATGAGAAAACTGATGCGCAGAGAGGTTTAGTGACTTCCCTGCCACCACTCAGCTAGTAAGTGGTATATTTTGAATTTAATTTATGTTTTTTAAAGATTTAGTAAATGTCAAGACATTGTCGGTTAAAGCAGTTTCATCTAGTTTTATAGAAGAGTCAGGATTCTGAAGCAAGCAAAAAGAAAGGTTTCTTTTTAAAGAAGTGGTACATATATGCCATGAAATATGAATTAGCCATAAAAAGAAAAGAATAAAATCTTGTCATCTGCAACGACACGGATGGGCCTAGAGGGTATTGAGCTGAGTGAAGCAAGACAGAGGAAGACAAATACTGTATGATTTCACTTATACGTGGAAACTGAAAAACAAAGTAAATGAACAAGCAAACCAGAAACAGACTCGGATACAGAGAACATTTTGATGCTCGTCAGATGGGAGGGGGCTCGGGAGGATGGGAGCAACAGGCGAAGGGATTAAAAGTGCAAATCGGTAGTTACAGAATAGTCATGGGGATGTAACACACAGCGCAGGGAATATTGTCAATAATATTAGAATAATGTTGTACGCTGTCAGATGGGCCTACTCACTAGGTTGTATGCCAGAAACTAACATAATATTGTATGTTGACTGTACTTGAAAAATTTAAAAAATTATTTAAAAAAGAATAAAGTTTTCTTTTTGTGAGAAAATGGAAAATTGGAGGTTGTGCTGTGTTCAAAGCCATAGGACCTTGTGAGCGAGCGCAGATCATGAGTCTGAATTAAGCAAGAGCCGCTCTTTGATAGCTGTTGTCCTCGGGACACCTGGAAGTCTTGTAAGTCCCCAAACACCGCTGCTATGCGTGGCTGTGGTCCATGGTCTGGTGTCTGATGTGTTATAGCAGTGGGCCTTTATTTGGGGGGGTGTGCTAATAACAGTTTCCCAAACTCTCCTTGCAGATGGTCCATATAAGGCAATGACTAATTCTAAAAGGTTTGCACGGCAAGGAAAGTGAGAAAGTTTTGAAAGGTCATTTTTGTATGAATTGGGAATTGTTTCCATTGTGTCCTAGGCTTGCTGTGCTGTCTGTTGTAGCTAATGTGCCTGACTTTGGCTGTTTTGTCCATAATTTGTGGAGGTTAGAAATAGTTCTTCCTCCCATTCTTTGTAGTGTGTGCTACTTTTATTGCAGAAACTCAGTGAGCACGCCATGGGGGATGATGGCTTTTTTAGATGCAGTTTCTCTGCGTGCATCAACAATGACACAAGTGACTCTGAATGTCTGGCCGCTCGTCATGAACTGTTATGATGTGAAGTACCTGAGTTCTTCCTTTTCTAGGAGGCGGCGGTACGTTGCTATTTCTTGTTCTAGCCTCATCTTCGTGTTGAGAAGCATCTCATGCTCTTGAAGCTGCTTTTCGATGCCCCGCCTCACTTCCTGTAGCTCTTTTTCTAGCCCTTCAATCACAGCCTCCAGGTCTTGTAGCTGCATCTGGTAATGCTGCTCACTGGCTTGCAGGGAGTTTTCAAGGCCCCTTTCCTGTGTTACACAGATCTTCATCAGTGAGGCAGGAAGGCAAGCGTGTTTCTGAAATCTGACCGGCAGTATCTGTATTCTATTGTGTTATCGTCTGTCTTAAAAAGGTTGCGATGAAGCGACATCACTTAAGGAAGAGGTATTTCCTTATAGCTTTATGTATGACCTGAATATTAACAATATATGTATTTTTATATACATAGCTAGAGAGCTTCCTGTTTCAAAGGAATGCTGTGATAATTCTTATGGGAAAAAACAAAAACAAAAACAAAACAAACCCCAGTGTGATTAACTTACTACTCCTATTTCATTTTTTAAGTATTGAAAATATAGACTATTAAATATCAAAGCCCAAGGGGACTGCTTGTAAAAGGCAGTTTAGGAAAGTGTTTAAATATTTTCCTATTAGACTTCTCGATAGTGTGGGTAGGAGACTCCCCACCACGGTGACTGTGGATAATGGCGAACGTTCTGTTGCCCGGCCACGACACTTAGAGAGCCCACGGGTGATAAGCAAGGGCCGCTTCGTTTTTCTAGGTGTGAACTGAACCGTGAGCGACTTGGGAACAGCTGTTGCCATGAAGGAGGGAGGGGGCAGGTGGGCTTGGGACCAGGGATGGAATTCAGTGGCCTTGATTTCTGGCTCACAGTGGGTTTCTCACTGTAAGGTGATGGGGCTATTTCACTTCCCTCTCTTAACCAAGTAACATTGGGAGACTCGGTGGGCTGGCCGCCCTGGACATCGTTCTCACCACAGCATGGAGAGATTCGATTTCCACTTGCAGGTGGTGCCACTGGCGCCGGGCTTCCTTGAGTTCTGCTTGCGCTGCCTTCAGGGCCTCTTCATCTTTGTCCATTTTTTTGCTCAAATCTTCTTCTAGCTAGAAGAGAGCCAACAACAGCAGTGACAAAAAAGGAAAGAGCGCTCTCGAAAACGAGACATTTAAAAGCCATGACAGGAAAACTAGCATAGGAACCCAATCATCTTTTTCTTTAAGTCGTTAGATTACAAGTGTATGTTTCGGTGCTTAGTTGCTAATTAAACATGTGAGCAAATCAGTGGCACTCTCGGCCTGTTTTCTCAGATGTAAAACGAACCTCAAAAATCTCTCCCTACTACGGCAGTCTGTGAAAAGCAGGAACATACACCAGTGTTAAGGAAAAGTAACAGTTTATAGGACCTAAGTATGAGACCTCTGACTTTAACCTTTCATTATACGTGGCATTAATAAGGAAGAAAGATCGAAATTAGCTACTATTCCCCCCCTCTCCCGTATTTTCTTGTAGGTTGCTTTTAAAAGCAAATAAACAGCTATATATCCTAAATTAATCAATTATTGGACTGAGTACATAGACAGTGAGCAAACATTGCTGGAAAGTGTATTATGAATAATTTAGAGAATTAATTTATCACAGGCATGAGAGATCCTAAAATAGATTTCCATGTTAAGCTATCTCACTGTTGATTTCTGTTTCTCCATATGATCTTTTCGGAAGGCATGTTAATTCTGGGTATCTAGGGTAGTAGCAAAAAGGACTTCCTTATACATTGTTTTCTACATATCTTCATATTAAGTAACAAATAGAATATTTTATGTAATAGGTAGCTTTAAATGTTCTTACGCTGATATTGAAATTAAGTGAAAGTATCTTTTGACAGAGTTCTCAGCATTTGGCCCCAAAAGCAATAAGAGCAGTGTATGAAATTGGTTGTAATATTTTGAAGCAAAAATTATAACCTTTTTATGTTCTCATAAAGTGCATTTTAAAATAAGCAAATTAATATGCTGGTACAACAGATTCCTTTTTAAAGGAAACTCTGCAGTGATTGGAAGTCTATGAATAAAGTTCAGGGCCAGGCCCTAGAGGACGGCATCCACATGCTTCTCGTGGTTTGTTGTTCTTCGCATTTTTGGCAAAAGCAAGCAGCAACGCCTATCAGAGCCACTACAGAAGAAAATTTGTGAGAATTTAGGAAACAGGAGTGCATAAAAATGATGGCATGTACTGGTCTTTTGGAGTTGGGAATCAGCAGCAAGGCTCATGTGGTAGCTAGGTTCTGAAGGCGGTTTCCAATGGACCGCACTTCCCAAAATCCGTGTCTTTGTGCGGTGGACTTCCACTCTGAATCCGGGCTGACCCATGTCTTGTCCTTCAGCCGGCAGAATGTGGCAGAAGTGGCAGGTCTAGGCTTAAGCCGTAAGAAGTCCTGACCACTTCCACCTCTGTGCTTTGGGGAGCCCTGGGCCAACGTGTAAGAAGTCCGGGTGTTTTGTTGGAGAGATCACGTACACAGGCCAAGCGGAGGGAGAGCCTGAGGCCTCGCGGACAGAGAGACAGGGAGAGAGAAAGGGCCCGGCCGTCTCAGCTGAGCCAGCCTTTCGAAAACCCCGATCAAGATGCCAGGCACAGGAGTGAGCCACCCTGGATGGCCCAGCCCGGCTGTGCCCCAAGACGGCTGCTGTCCCAGCCAATGTCATGTGTGGCTGCAGAGTCGCCCCAGTGGACCTAGGCAGCCCACAGAATCATGACAGGACATACAGTATTTAAAAAAATCTAAGTTTTGGGGTGGTTTGTTATATAGCAATAAGTAACTAAAATAGCTTATGTTTCTTTCTTTTGTAATAATTAAATAGGCTTTCTTGAATGTATTTCAGCTTTCTGAATTCTTTGAAAATAATCCTCTAAAGTAGATAGGTTAATTGAGGCATTTCAGCATTGCGACTTGTAAACTCAATAACTTGTATCTTTACTATTGCAAAAATAAAATGTTTATTTGGTTTACAGTTTTCAGAAATTGTCATTAAAAATGATCATTACTCCCCCCTCCCTTTGTAAAAGGCGACTGAACTATTCCAGCAGTTAAATATCCCGGTGACTTTGCTTAACCCAGGATACTGATCATTCTCTATGAAGACCGACAAAGTTACCCAGAGGTAAAATTTTTAATGTTACTAGAAGTGACCAGCTAGTGGAGTGAAGTCCTATGATTCCCCAGTACTATGTCCCCCTTCTTGGTGATGCTCTTAGGTAAACGCTTTACTGTCCTGGGGTGCTTGGACCAGAGCTTGAGCTCAGATACGGCAGGCAAACCAAAACCACATTTCTGAATTTCCGAATCTTTGTTTCTAAAATTTCTGTTTGTACATTTAAGGATTTGAGACCCTAGTTAATTGCTAAAGGCGATGATCACTTTAAAACACAGTAAGGCTAGGAAATTAGGGTTTAGCCCTTATTTAACTTGGCTCTCTCCTGTTTTTAAAACTTCAATATTACAGGCCAAGAATTGGAAACAAACATTCTCATCGACAGCACAGAAGCAAAAATCTGAAATCTAAATGGAGAGTCTGTCAATTTGGGGATTTTGATTGTCCTAATTTGTGTCAGAATTGTTCTGAATGCCGTGCTCACATACCCAGATAATTTCTCTTTATAACGATCCGGTATAAAACTGAGTTCATTAAAAAGGTTTCGAAATATTTTACTTAGCTGTTCTCTCCTTGCCATTTTAAAGCTGCTGTTCGAATCGTCTCTATAAATAACTCGGCAGTGTCTCGGAAGGGTTTGTGACATGCCTCCTCCTTGGGGGAGGGAGGTTTCAAAGAGGTTCCAGTGCACCATTTTATCGTATGTTGACCCCAGGTTTCATTAATGATAGCCACCTCATAACTTCTATGAAAATCAAACACATCAATCACCCTTTATTTCATGGTCATTTAACAGTGTCATCACGGCATTTCCCCCTAGAGTCCCCGACAGATTGCAGTAAAGCCCAGATTCCTTCCCCAGTAGATAGATGCTGCATTGAAAAGGAAATACTGTACCTCAGAGAGGCCGGGGCAGGAATTGGGCAGACATGGATTGTCTCCTTATCCTGGAAGGTGCCTGTCTGTATGAAATCATTACCTGGATCCTTGCAGAGAGCACGGTCTCTATCTGATTTCTGGTGAGGAGCTTTTCATAGTTTGCCCTGATCTCATTGAGTAGCTGGGACAGCTCCATTCTTTTCCCATCCTCCACCTTGGCTAACTGAACCTTATCGATGGGATGAGTTGCTGCTGCAGCAGCGCTGCTGCTCCGGCGGCTTCCGAGCCCAGAGCCCGTGGAGCCTTAAAGAGGCAGAGCCCCTTTTTTTGGAAGCCACAGAAATTCCTGTGTTTGTAGTCACTTATGCAAATGTTTGGTAAACCCTATTCTCCTGGTGTTGTTGGAATAGTAGAAATGACAGACTCTTCATAAAGGAACAACAACAACAACAACAACAACAAAACCAGAAAAAGAAAGAAAGAAAACATCCTTAGTATTCCTGAAGTGGTCCTAAAACTGAGCACTTTGGGGGTAAAAGGTAATTTCTCTTAGGGAAAGGAAATGGGGCATAACACAAAGAAAGTTATATTTTGTTTTCTCAAGATATTGCATGGAAATAAATCTGGGCCCTAAAGCATGATAGCTGAACTTTTCCTTCACAGGTTTTCTCACCATTTGAATTCTTTAAGTAAATGCTGCGGCAGGGCATTGGGATACGCTGTCA
>PVKM010016341.1:0-26891 GCA_004027735.1 Carollia perspicillata
TGTAAAACGTTTCTGCTATTGAAATAAATAGTGCTAATTAATAATTCTGCAGAATTCAAGAGCAGCCTTTGAACTACAAGAGTGGGTTTTTAATCCTTTGTAGTAGAATTCTCCTTTTCACTTCCCTCTTTCTTCCTCCCTCCCTATCTCCTTTACGTCTTTTTTTTTTCCTTGGAGAGGAAGAGAGAAAGAGAGAAATGTCTATCAGTTGCTTCCCATAGGTAACCCCCATCAGGGATCAAATCTGCAAGCTAGGTATGTGTCCTGACTGGGAATTGAACCAGCAACCTTCAGGTGTATGGGACCATGCTCCAACCAATTGAGCCCCCTGGCCACGGCCCTTCCTGTTCTCTTTCCAGAAAATACATATCACATCAGGAACTGTGCTGGGATTTGTGTTCGTAGTGGTACTTCATTTCAGCCCATTGTAATCTTACGGACTCCACCAAGAAATGAATGGCAACATGTCTTTGAGGATAACCTTAATCCAACTCTGTAAACTTAGTTTCAACTCCATGTAGAACATTTCCTACATGAGTCATACAAGCATCGTATCTAGTACACTTGAACTTCATAGGGCTTATGTAAATATCTGTGCCCTAAAAATAAAGTGTATTGTCTCCAAAATGAGCATAAAATTACAAAAGCCCCATTAATTAGTTTAATTAAATGTCTGCCAAAGACTGAATCTCACATGGTGTCAAGGGGTGAAATGCTCCCCAAACCAGCTTTTCTCAGTTATGTATGAATTAGATATTTATAGAACTTGAACTCTTAGCTGTATATGCAGGCCTACTATTGGGTCTCTTTGCAAAGAACTGTCTAGGAGTAATGACGTCCTAGCGTGTCCCTTTGCAGACGACATTCATTTTCAGACAGCTTCACCATGATGCCACTTTAGACTGGACGTATTGGTGTGATACAGCACAGAGAGAACTCACATCATTGGGGTGGGGGTTCTTTTATCAAACACAGTAAGTTTGTGACGCGTAAGCTATTTTCGCAGCGCGAATACATTTCCGTCTGCTTTCTCCCTCAACGGGGAAGTTGCCGCGAGCTGCCTGTGTTCCATTATACCTCGCTGCATTCACGGGCTCCTCCTTCCCAGCCATTGCCAGGTGCTAGCATCTTCCCTGAGCAATTTCGGGCATTCTCCTTTGAATGAAAATGGCTCACTTGGAAGGTTGTGAAAGGCACATCCACGTGGAATTGAGAGGATCTTGTGCTGCGATGTGGTCGGAAGGCTTGCCAGAAATTGCCCGTTTCAGGCTCATGATGCAAAGCTAGACATCTGTTAAATTAACATCTACCTAACGTTTTGCCTTCAGTCAAATGCATTTTTTAAAAAAATTAACGCTCTCCCACTTTCTCCTGCTTTCTTTTTTTTTTTCCACTGTCAAAACAATCTGTCACTAGATATTTAATTTCTGTGTAATGGGTTACTTAAAGAAGCCAGCAGATGGTGCAGTGACTGCACCTAGCTGCCAGCTCCGGCAGCAGCAGGAACTGCTGGCTGGCCTTCCCCTGGAGCGCAGAGCGCCCGGGAGAGGTTTTAGTGGGGCATGCTCTTCCCTCGGCTTTGATTTCCCTCCTCGCCGGGGTCTCTCACAAGCCTTGCCTTTTAGGATCAAACTATTAGTGTAAATATTCTCGACCCACCCAGGAGTCCGAGATCACTTTCTATTTCAGTTAAGTGGTGGTCAGTGTGTGGCTCCCACCCTTTCTGTGCGGAAGAAAGAGGAACTTCGTTATTCACGAAGCTGCGCACACCCCTGCCTGTGGCCAAGCACTCGGTCGGAGCACAGAGCTGGTCTGTGGCCCGGCACTTGGCTCTGGATGGGCTGAGCTTTGACACAGTGATGACACTCAGGACACCATACCAGACCAGGGCATTCCTGGCCGTCTGGGTGATTTTTCCACAACAAATGATCTCCTGATAAAGTGGAGTGGCCCTACTGTTGGGGGAGAAAGTCGATGTCACCATCGTGATCAAAGGTTAAGCATGATCGGAACGGCCGATGAAAATCCCTTAAGCCACCCAGGAAGCGCGGTGGAATGTTGCTTGGGTACCTTCTTCGAAAGGAAGGCACGGGTCTTCATATATGGTAAAATGTGAAGTGCTTAGTAAGTCAGCAAATCGTGTTTACTATGGACCAGGCACTTTTCTGGGCCCCGGGAATGAGGGTGCGAGCAAGAAACACGTGGTTTTTGCTCTCACTGTATCCACGTAGCCATGGGAGAAACCTAGTCAGTGCATAAGCAATCAGCATTCTATACACAAACCATAATTACAGATTATTTTATCTACCTATCAGCCAGAAACAAATATCTGTATAAATACACATCATTTACAGCAAACTAATGAATCGGTAAGCAGAATATATGTTTACTAGCTGGAACCATTAAATATCTCTGTGTGGAGATATAAATGTAAGCAGTATGTAAGTAAACACATAAAAATATAAATCCTGAGATTATTTTATCTATCTATCTATCTATCTATCTATCTATCTAAACGGTTCTATAAACCAAATCTATTCTACGGTATATGTCCTATGAGGGGAGAGATTTAATTTCTATGAAACTGGAAAGGTCCCCAGCTTGTTCCTGAGTGGGACTGCCATTAGCAACCTCTGTGAGAGGAGAGGGGGAGCTGGTGTGAAAGTGAGGGCTGCCAAGTAGGGGCTGATGTTTAGGCCTCCGATGAGGAAACAGGAGGATGGGGGCGGGGCGTTCCTTCCAGCAAGGCACCAGCCTCCTGGGGACCACTCTCTGATTGTTCACTCACTGAGCAGCTACACTGGGGGTTTTCTGGGGAGAACGGGCATGATATAATACCTGCAATAAATCACTTTAGTCTATTACTTATTAATCAAATTCTGAAGTGCCCTAGAACATATCTCTAGGCCACTGTCAGTGCAAAGCTATCGTAAATGAGTATGCTCGGCAAAACCCTTGGTCTACTTGTACCAAAGGGCTTGGGATAGCTGTGTTACTAATCAGAGCTCAATAAAGTTTTAACAGTCAAACAGAAGGTATGTATACTGAGTTATAATTTAGGGAGAGTTGAGAGGATATAGTATTTCTTTTTAGCCCATCAGGAATTTCCATTTGTCACATTTAGCATTATTTTTGAGATTGATAATTCTCTCACGTGGTTTTTATTTTGATTCTGTGGAGCGTCTCATAATTCGTCTCCCATTCTTGAAGCACTGGTTTGGAAGCCGTTGTATTTAGCTAAAGCCAAATGCCAGTGAGGTTAAGAGCCGAAGATGGACTCTTATCCTTGATCCCCCATAAAACAAGGGGCCACACGATCATTGTGCGTTCTGCAGGGCCCACGGTAGCCTTGCCACGCCCACGATCATTGGAGGTGTTAGCTGCTTTGGGCACGTTCCATAAATATTTGTTGCACATAAGACTGAGAGTCCTTCCCTTGCTGTCCTTAGAGAGGTCAAAAGAGATGGCTGAGTAGGAGAATTACATGCTTAAACATCCTAACGACTTAGCCCCTTCTGGTGTCATGATATGCACTCGTTTCACAAATACTTAGTAGCCACCTGCAAAGTACCCAGCACCGTGACGGGTGCCGGTGCGCACTGGTAAGTTAATGAGAATGAAGGAGTGGACGGACAGATGAATGAGACAGGGTTCCTGCTCCATGGAACAGAATTACGGTCTCGTAGAGAGACAAGGCCTTCGTCAAATAAGCAACCACTAAACATAATCTCAAGCGGAGGAACAACCCTTTGGAAGACAGAACCATGCTTTTAGAGAACACCTATCAAAGGAAGTGGGCCAAACTCGACGGGAGCGGGGATTTCTGGGAGGAAGTGTGTCATGAGCTGAACGCTCCAGGACGGGGAGTGATCTGTGTGAAGAGCAGGGAAGACTGCTTCTGGCTCACCAAACAGCATGAGCGCTGGCTGAGGGGTGGCAGGGAGCAGAGGGTCCCCCGGAGCGGACAGCAGGCCGGTGTAGCCGGAAAGCCGGGCTTAGGGGTGAGTGGTATGGACTGGGCTGGACGGGTAGGCAGGAACCCAAAGACGGGAGCTGGCAATGAGAGGAGATGGGAACTAGGAGCTCTGTGTGCTTGAGAACTGGTGTGGTGGATAATAAAACCTTTAAGAAACGTTGAAGAAATCGCGGGCATCGTATGTGATAAAGGAAAGATTGGGGGCAGGGTCAGAATAGGCTTTCAGGATCCGCATGCCTTCTGCACAGCTGAACAGGGCCTGGCTAATTTCCCTTTCTAATGAGACGGGCGCAAAATCCAGCCATTTAGGCTATTCAGCTTTTAGGTAAATGTACCAAGCTGTTGGGGTAGCGAGGAAAGAGGGGTTGACATTGATGGATGGAGTTAAATACCAGAGCACCCCCCTTCACACAGACTTTTCTAAAGCAGTATTGTGACAGAAAGGCCTGGGAGATTCCAGGTGGGCAGGGCAGGCTGGACAGGGTCCAAGCGTCTCCGTCAGAAGCGTGGTGGGGGGGGGCGAGATGGGTCTCCTGTCAGAATGGGGATCCCTCTTAAGGTCTGGCAGCAGCACAGCCCACAGGGGGATGAGCTCCTCAAACAGGGCTTAATTCCCCTCAAACTGGTCCTGGGGACCCTTCCGTGGGACATATGGACTTTCCCTGACACAATTTAATTTTTGTGCAAAATTACCAGCAGACCGATAGCTGTCTCCTCACTTCCCTCTGTGGTAATTCCTTCCAATATTTTAGACAACGAATTGTCATTTCTCCGGATTCTAAGACAGGAATGACATGACTCCAAATTTGCCTTGGAAAAGGTTCATTTTAAGTAAGGATTGCTACCATTCCTTGACTCAATAGATGGATATATAATGCACTAAATATAAAGTATGTTAACTGAGCCAAACTCCTTGGAAAGACTGGAGCGTATGTGTTTTTCAAGGAAATGATTATTATTTTCCGTTTGTTTTCTGAAAGTCATTCGGATCAGATGCTTGGATTCAATGACCTCACGCTTACAGTTTTCGTTATTTAAATGAATGCCGTGGCAGAAGAGATTGCGGGGTGTAGTACTGTCGCCAGGGTGGTGGTAGCAGTGACAGGTACCTTCAGAGCTGTGGATTCGCAGCTGGGATAAAAAGTACTTAAGATGGTCACCATTCTAATACTTAACTGATTCTCATAACAACCCTCGGACGTGTGCACTGTTATTTTTTTTATCACTTTGCACACAAGGAAACTGAGGCACAGAAAGATAATTAGTCACTAAACTGGTAAGCTGAGGAGCTAGGCTTCAGATTCAGGCAGCCTCGTTCCAGAACCTGTATTCCTGACCCCTGTCCCTATCGCCAAGAAATGGATTTGGCTGAGTGAGTGGCAGAGATAAGGATTCCAGGAGCAGTTGTTTATGTTCAAAGAAACTTCTCTCTTTCTTTGTTCCATCGCTGCCGCCTCCTCCCACCTGTTCCAAATGCTGAAAGACAGATGCTTAGGGGGGAGTGTGAGTAGCAAAGCAAAGAAAATCCTTATAAATTAATTGTTTTAAATGTAAAGATTAAAAACACCCATTTCTCATTACCCATCTTTCTGGAAACTGATAGGTCGCCGTTGCCTTCAAGGCTTCCCTTTGTCCCTCAGCGCGTGGGCATGTCCCGTGGCCCCCGGTCATGTGGCAGAGGGTCAATGGCCGGCGCTGTTTCGAGAGTCACATACTCCGGGGCCGCCTTTGACAATCAAACAGACACGCAGCTCTCTTCCAGTTTCCCCACCGTTCAGTCCTTAAAGATCGTTTTGACAATTAAATATTTTAAAAGCTGTCTCAGAAATACTGACCAACGGCACCTTTGTGTTTAAAATTCAAAGGCCACTCCGGTCCCTGACTGCTATCTGTCTCTTGTCTTGTTGCCTATTTCCATACTATATTTTTAAAATTCCGTCAATTTAATCCAGACTCAGTTGGGCATCCTGGCATTTGCCAAACCTCTTGCTTACAAATTACGGTCTTCCTTTCACTGACTTGCTTTTTGGACAACATGTGCAGTCATTTTCCACTTCATTCTGGGAGAGTCAGCCTTCCTTTCACGGGGGGACCTCGGGGGCAGAAGGAGCCAGCTTATGTTGCCTCTAGGGATAGAGGGAAAGGAAACGGTTAGGTCCGTCGGCCTATTCTTCCCCAACATCTGGAAGAGACAACCTCTCCGTTTTGCCACTAAGAGGAATTAAATCCCTCCTTGACATGCTGGGTCTTAGTAACGCGTCAAACCAGCAGACACAGCCAGCTCCGATCCGACTGTCAGCCGCAGCACTAAACTTCAGGCCTGCTGGCGTACACAAGGACACAGCACCTCCTGAATAGGAGCGCGGACTAGCCTTTTCAAACCTCTGAAGGGGAGAAAGAAATTCCAAGGACATGTTTGCAAAAAGAAGGCCGAGGAGAAAGGAATCTTGCCATTCACGTTGCAGCCCGTGGAATGAGTCCTGAAACCCTATGTTTGGGGAACCCCTAATGGCTAAACTTACACGAGCAGAAGGAAAATAAGATCCCGTTACTCAGTTTCCTATGAGCGTGTTTGAAATCGTCCCTTTCTCCTATCTCCACGTCTCAGGTGTCCAGGCCTTTGGCCTCTCACATCTGTTTCCGGCTCGGCTGGAGTTACAACCAATCAGATATGAGGAAAATTAGATTTTAATGGAAGATTTGATTTCCATTGCTTCATGGATTATATTGCAAGTTTCTATAGCAAAGAAAAGATGTCTCAGTCCAATGGAGGCAAGGCCCCATTTTTCTCTGTTCCATGGTGACAAACTTGATACTTCGATGTTAGCCCGGACTCTAAAACTTCAGAGGAAGGAAGTACCGGCATCTTTCTGAACTGTCCTTTGTCCGTATTGCAGCTTCTCTCTCGTGTTTGCATACTTCATAGCACAATCCTGCATTTGCATTGGCTTCTTCTGCTTGTATGGATTTCGACCTTTGCGTATGAATTTCTGTTTGTCAGGGGGAATGACATGCGTGTGCCGGTACATACCTGTACATTGTTTCAGAGGCATTTAGTGCCACACGATATTTCTTTCTGTGTCTCGTAAGCAGGACAGTGAAGAGTGTTAGCTAGTTTTCAAGCTGCCACAGTAGGTCAATGGGCCTTTCTGAGTTCTCCGAGACCGACCTTGACAAATGGATTCTGGTCTGTGTCGATTGCCTGTAGTGGGTGCTGGCTGCCCAGGACACTGGGGCGGGGAGAATCCCTGCTAAAACACACAGGCTCAGTACCAACAGGGAGTGGATCGTGTGCCCCCCCGTTTCTTGGTGACTGTCCCCGTTTCCGGCCACCCTATGAACCATAGCGGATCATCCACGTACGTGTCCACCATGGTGCTGGAACAGTGCTGCGTCTCCTGGCACTTCCAGATTTCCCAAGGCCTCTTGTGAGACCAGTTCCAGCAGAATGCGTCTTTCTTTGGTGGACATATTGAACTTTTATTTTTTAACTTGCCATCAGTTTGGCAAAAGTTCATTAACGTGAACATTTAATGGATCACATTCGAATTTCCTCTCAGGTACCTTGCACATTTATCCGTCTCTGTGTTTGGAATACAGTTTGTCATACGAAAATCTTAGCCTGTTGTGTGCTGTCTAGGTTTTTCGTCGTCATCATGACCGTGACTATTGCCATGAGGAGTATTTTTGTGGCAACTTCCTCCCCTCCTTGGCTAGGAAAGCAAAAGGACTAAGAACGGGGGCTTCGGAGAGAGATAGCAGTGTTAGAATCGGGCTGCACTGCTTGCTAATTGTGGAACTTGAGGCCAGCTGCTTTTCCTCACTGACATTTAGCCTCTCTGTCTGTAGAACAGGGATAATAATAGGGCCTAGCTCACAAGGTAATGTGTGGGTTCAAGGAGGCAACAAATTTAAAGTGCTTAGAAGTGTGCCAAGCACACAGTAAGCGCTTAATAAGTGCTATGAATTCTCCTGAGGTCACAGTGTGTGCCAGGTACTAGGCCACCAAGTTTACACGGTATATTTACTTACTCCAGTCAGACTCAGCTGGGGGTGGCTTTGTCCCCTCGCAGTACCTGTGGCATTTGGTTGCCAAGACTTGGTGAGGGGATACTACTGGCATCAGTGGGTAGAGGCCAGGGATGCCGCTCAACATCCTGTGATACAGAGGACAGTAACCCACAAAGAAGAATCATCTCACCCAAGATGCTAACAGAGCTGAGTTTGAAAATCGCTGATTTAGTCCAGGAAGTAAGAGTTCTTAATATTGTAGTCATTTCCCAGAAGAGACAATCTAAAGCTTGGAGAAAATATAACTTCCCATACTGCAGTTTCAGTGCATCTGACCACTGTGTAATGGTTGCAGCAGCCTTTTGGAGCAGAAGGGTTTATTTTGTTTTTAAAAGGAATTCCTACAGACCCCCTACAACCCCGCCCCAAGTCAGAAGTTCTTAAGTGCTTGGTGGCAGTGGGACAGTTAAGGATAGTCAGGCCTCTTAGAGCAGGCAGACACTGTCCAGAGGACAGTGTCAGAGTTCTGGAAACTTCCTCCTGAGCCAGATCCAGCGCCTCTGGTGTTATTGTGTCATGGGGAGGTCCAGGGAGCTATGCCAGGGGGCTGGGGGCAGAGGTTGCCACCCCTAAAGCTTGGGCAGACCTTGTCTGCCCTGAGTCACAGAAGTACATTTTCATATTTTAACAACCAATCAGGTTAGCCCTGCGAAGCTCATCAAACATATCATTACACAGCTATCATTGCTTCCAATCTGACCAAATTAAAACTGTGGACAATGAGATTTTCTAAAGAAAAAATATTGAGTAAAAATCACTACAGTCAACAGGAGATATGACAAAAAGCATAAAGGTGTGACACAAATGACTCATGAGCGGGAAACGCTTTGTCCCGGATGACCCTTGAGGACCGGGGTGACAGGGAGTTCCTCTATCTGCCCCGGAATCTGGCTCGTGGCCAGGGCTGAGGAAATCCATGCTCAACAAACAAAGCTAAACTCTCAGCCTCACTCATCAGGGCAGTGAGTTTGAATGGCAGTGATACCTGTATCCCCAAATATCCGCAGTCCTCTCCCGTTTATATCTGAGTAGCATATTAGCAGTAACTAGGTGGCTCCAATTCTCAGCCTCTCTCAGCCTTTGCTTTTAATGTGCTCTGTGCCACTGAGCCGTTCATGCACTGTGTCCCCCTGCAGGAACAGTAGCTGAAAATGCTCAGAGTCAAGTGACTCAAGAATCGCCCCCTTTATCACGACCATCACAGAAGTCTGGGAGAAGGAGCCACCACACTAGTGTAGATTGGTTCCCAAGCCATGTCCTCGTGACGGTTGTGTGTTACAGGACCTGATTCCATCTCTCTGAACAGGTAAATAAATGGCAGTCTAGTTTCCAGTCCTCATAGCTATAATATTAATTGTGACGTTTGCTAGGTTTAGAAATATTTTTGGTTTTGACCTCCAACATGTATTTTTTTTCCTTGTTATGTACATTCTTGGCCACTGGTGGTTCAACAGTCTTTCAAGTCACAGTGTCTAGAGGGGGGGTCGAAAAGATTTTTTATGGAGGCAACAGCAGAATGTGTTGAAGAGAGAGAAGTATGGTCTTCCAAAAGTGCAAAATAAGTTATTAGAATGTAGTCTGTTTGCAGAAATAAGTTATGTTCAATGGGTAGGTGTTTTCGTGCTTCAAATTAATATTTGTCCTTTGAAATAGCAGATGTTTCGCTGCGTGCGTGGGCAGCCGACACGAGTAGGCACACGGTGGATGTTCCAAGCGAGGGGCTGAAAGACAGTGTGGCTTTCACGGCCAAGGCCAGCCCACCCCCTCCGCCTACCCCTTCCACTCTGTGTTGGTGATTTCTTGGCATCTCAGATACACACTGCTGGGCCTCGCTTCTCCAAGGCATCGAAGCTACATTTCCTAGCACAACAGAGCCTCCCTACTCAAAGGCTGCTCCTCAGATCAGCAGCATTATCTCCCAAGAGCTGGAAAGGCACCGAATCCGACACCCCAATCCACACCGGCTGGATCTGAACCTGCATTTTAGAAAAACCATAGGTGACTCTTCTGCGCATTGAGGTCTGTGGACCACTCATCCAGAGATGCTGAGATCTGATCTCTTTATGGCACTTACCACATTTTTCTTACTTATTTCTATATTATACTTTTGCATGTGATTTTGGAGGGCAAGAATTGTCTTTTATTCTTTTAGACCTATCTAGCTTATAGGTGAGTTTCCTAAATATAGTGATATTTAATCAATTTCTGAATCTAGATACTCAGATTATAACCGCCAGGAGACTAGGCAAGCCAGAAAGACACAAGGGGCTGCTAATTCAGCAAAGTTCTCAATTTAGGCATACTTACTCACTGCACAAATTATTTAACTCCCGTGAGCCTCAGTTTCCTTAGCTGTAAAATGCAGATCATAATAACTACCTCATAGGTTCGGTTTAAGGATCAAGTGTGACCAAACATATGAAGCAAGTAGCATGGTGCTAATTGGCTTATGATGAGTTCTCAGTACATGTTACCTCCTATTATATTATTATTTAAGTTAGAAAATTCTGTACATATCGGAATCCCCCAAAGAACCTTCCCCAGCACCACTTTGTCAGTTAACCTTGTGGCTTCCAACTGGGGTTGATTCTGCTCGTGGGGTACAGGGCATGGTATGGCCCTGTCTGGAGCCATCTGATCATCACACACTGGGAAGAAGGCGCCCTTGGCATCTCGCCCAGAGAGGGTGCTGTTTTGTCCTACAGTGCACAAGGCGGCCCCAGCCAGCAAAGCAGGATTGGGCCCCAAATGTCAACAGTGTCAGGGCTGAGAAACCCTCTGTTAACACACAGAGGGGCTGAGGTCATTAAAGTAATCCGTTTCCCTTGAGGATTTAGGAACCTCAGTGTGTTTACCCTCTTGAATATTAATGTTGAGCCCACCTGTCGGAATTCCTCAACGAGGAGCCGGGTCATTTCCTTTGGAAAAGAACTACACTCTGGCAAACCTGATGCTGCCTGAATAACCTATTAAAGGTCATAAAACAATAACAATTACACTGCATATTTCATTCTTTAATATCAAGGAGAGCTGGGTTCTTTGAAATGTAAAACATCCTAAGTGAGAGAATAGTGCCTGCAATTCCCCCAGGAGCCCAAGGTCATTGTATAAAGAACACTGGTCCCCCTATTCATTTACTCCCTTTCCGGATATATATGCCGGGGGCTGCACATCTGGGGAGAGAGGAGGCCAATGAGGCTGGACTTTGGCTGCCTGGGTCTGAGGTCCATCCAGGACTGTGGTCCATAGTTCAAATAAATGCTGGAAATGGGGCAAAACAAGTGTCATTGCAGCTGGTAGGAGAATCAGGTGTGAAATTCCTATCTCTTGTTTCCTTGAGAAATGAGAGATGCTTCAGGAGAATGCATTAATTGCCTGGGTATGCCTGCAAACACAAAAGCAAGGAGTCCAAGAGTAGGCCTTCATCCGACCATGAACAGATTATGCAAACACCAGCCTACAGCTCATTGTTAAGAGTAAGTTTTTTTTCCAAGAGTGAGACCACATTTATAATGTCCGTAATTAAGCTAAAGGAATTAAGTATATATATATATATATATATATATATATATATATATATATATATATATATATATATATAACATCCCCTCACCAAAAATTGTGAAATAAATTTTTGATGTTGAAGAGGTCTCAAGACCACCATCAGCTCTGGGATCCTCTGGGCTGTGATAATAGCTCTGCGGGGTGGTGTGTTGGTTTGGGGAAAGGCCAGGCATGACTAACTGAAGCCGTTAAAGAGATGGTAGGTGGGGGACTTGCTTTGGGAAGGACTGCACGTTGCCAGCAACTTTGGAAGGGGGAGCACGGCAGTGAGCTAGCTAGCAAGGGCTCCCAGACATTTGGGGGGGCACCATTCATCAGCGGGAATGTGCTGCTGTGCAGTAATGTCCAACCATCTCTTTCCTGCCTGCTTTGCTTTTTGGCAATTTTCATTTTTAGGAAAATTGAACATGGAGAGCTGCGTATTAAGAGCTCTAAGAAACGAACATCTTTTATTCCCCACTCAGGAGAATCTCGTTTGGCAAAGAGGCATTATTCCCCTTCACAATGGAGTTTGCATGGCTGCTATAAACAATATAATTACTGAGCCAGATAATAAATAATTACAGGACAACAGGGAAAAGGAGGTATGGGCAAGGAGGAAAATGGATAGTTTCGGTATGAGATTTGCACAATGGTTGAGTTAGCGAGGTGGAGTCACCGTCCCAGGTCACGTCTGCTCGGCGCTGAGGTCACTTATGGGCCGTGTTCCTGTGCAGCATGCTGGACGCCATGCCTTCGTGAGGTGGACTTTGTCACAAAGGGAAGTATTCACGTGGAAACCTGTGACTGGTGCCTGGCCAACTTTGTCATCCATCCAGTCAGGTGCTAGCTTTTTAAAACATGGTGACAAGCCTTGTGACATACGTGTTTATGGAGTGTAGATGCTAATGCATCACGTCCCCGGGTGCACGCATGCGTCCTGTAACAGTGTTCCTCCATGTGCATCCTCAACCCTGATATTGACATGGACAAAGCCTCAGGTATCACCCTCTTAACTGTTAGGCTCTTCTTTTCTTTAATAGTTTTTAAATTAATATTCAAATATAGTGGTTAGGCTTTCTTGAAAAAGACACAAGCACATCACGAACTTTCTCTTCCCCCCAAAAAGACCAGTTCTATCCTTTGTCTGCACCTTCCTCCTTGTACCACTCGCCTTTTCAATGAGAGCAGGCTTGGAGCGTCTCCTTCTCTTCCCCCAGGCTCCTCCTCAGCCTTCCCAGGGTGGCAGTTCTGATGTGGAGTCACCTGTCCTTGCTTTTGATCCCACTTCTCACTACGTGCTGAAGAGACTCCCTGGTGAAATACTTTCCCAAGAACCTTCTTGACCTTCTCTTTTCCTTGACCACAAGGCTGCTTCTGTGCTCTGTCAAGTGACGATCCATAAATCTTTGTCAGTTGCATCGATAGCGTGCCCTTCTAGGCTCTCTTCACTCTTGGTGTTATCACCAAATGTGGAAAACAATCTGTAGCTCTGTCACCTGCGCCCAGCAGGGTTCATTTCTAACTTAGCAAATTCCTGGTAAATCTACCCTGTGTGCCAGGTGTGGTTCTAGGTGCTGGGAATCCAACTATAAACCACACAGATCTCTTGGAGCTTACATTCCAGTAAAGGGGTCACAGGATGCCACAATTAGCAAACTACATAGTGACTTATCAGTGTTCTGTGCACTGGAGAAAGAACAGAAAGGGGAATGGGGAGTTTAGGGTGAGGGGTTGGTGCAATTTTCAATAGGGCGGTCAGAGTTGGTATCACTGAAAAAACTGATGTTGGAGGAAAACACTCAAATGAGGCAAGAGAGTAACCCACGTTCACAGGGCAGACCGTTCTGGGCAGGGGCATGAGTAGCTGAAGGGAAGGGAATCAATGAGAAATTAGTAGGGTTTGAGATCTAATAAACTAGAGAGAGGACAACACATGTCAAATCTTTAGAACATTAGAAAGAATTCAGCTTTAACTCTGGGTTAAGAAAAGGAGATTTTGGAGGGTTTTCAGCCAACAATGGAGCTTATCTGGCTTATGTTATAGAAAGAATTGCTCTGATTGCAGAACTGAAAATAATCAGTACGTGTGTGTTTGGGGTGGGGGGTGATATCAGTTATCTACTGCTCAATAACAAACTATACCAAAACTCAATGTCTTGAAACAAAAGCGTAATGTACTCTTTCTCGAATTTCATTGCATGTGCTGGGCAGTTCTGCAGGTCTGGTCTGCACTCGCCTGTACAGTTACCTCCAGCTCCTGGGTCAGCAGGGGCTGGAAACCAGGAAATGGTTGCGACTCTATCCCGCCCTGTGATCATTCATCCTACAGGAGGGCGAACAAGGCTTCCTTTTATGGAGGTGGCATCCTTCCAACAGGGCAAGCCCCACTTTTTCCACATGCTGATCCTGCCTTTACTTGTATAATGTTTGCTGATGTCCCATGGGCCAAAGCAAGTCACAAGAGCAACCACAAAGTCAGAGTGGGAGAGGACTCCATATGAATACGGACGCACAAAAGTAGGCTGCATTGGGAGTCCTTAGTGTAGCCATCAGCCACAGGGGGCAAAAGCGGGCATCATAGAGGCACTCCACAACAATCCAGAAAAGAAACAGTGACGGATTGCAGCAGAGTGTTGACAACAGAGGTTTTCAGAAGTGCCTATATTGTGAATACAGCTTGAAGGATGGCCTTATATTTATTCTCCTAAGTCACTAGGATCAGGCTATTAAGTTTCCAGGAATTGACAGTGTTCTTATTATGCATGCAATGATATCACAAAAGAAGTAAATGAGGTCAGGGATAGGTTCCCTTTATTGGCAATGATTATTCAATGAGTTTTCTGAACAATTGAAAACTTAGTAATTCACTTAGTTGATGTGACTGTACACAGCATGCCGTCAATATCATCATCAGCTAATATTTATTGAGCATCCTCTGAGTACCTGGCATTGCACTCATAGCAACAGAGGTGAGCTGCATTAATTCTTCCAACCAATGCAGGATTATTGAGTGGTTTATCGCCTCACTCTATTAACTGGTGCCCCAGCAGCCTCCAGAAAAGCATTCAGCTTCCAGAATACAATGCCTTATCCCTCTGGAGTTGAGCTAGGTTTGGTAGACTCTGACAGCGTAGGGCAAGGATTAGGTTCTCTGTGTTTATGAGCATGCTAATGCTTTCTTACTACACTTAGTACCACAGCCTGGGAGATACTAGTCCTGTTTAGTGGATACAGAAATGAAGGGAGACAGTGGGTCAGTGGTTTAGCCCATGCATGGCCCGCATTGAGGTGGTGGCAGGTCTGGGAAATGAAATACAGTAACTTTTTCTACTGCACCACACTGCCTCTCAGTGGTGCATGCTATTCCCGTCTCTCCCTCACAGTCACATGCGGTCATGGAAACTCTACCAGCAGAGATTTAACTAGCAGCTATGCTCTCGAAGGAAGTCCATGACACACTGTTCTTTGAGTCCGCACAGCCTAATCACTGGAGAAGTGGTGTGTTTGTGTTGGGTTGATTTTAAGTCCCTTATTACAGGGGATTTGTCAGCTGTTAAAATCACCACTTTTTTGTGTTCAATTCTCATTGGAAAGATGTTGCTGCTTTCAGAGTGCATCTCAAGACTTGGAAGCCAGCACGTGAAATAAACCCTCAAATTGAGATTCCCTACTTTCATTTCGTTCTGGAAACAATTATTCTGTGGCGATTGTTTTGACTGGTCATTCTTTTTGAGAGAGTTCTACCTTTTTTTTTCTTCCTATTTTAATGAAAGAGTTAAATTTGGAGCTAAGAACGACTGTGAGTGGTGGGGGGGCAGTTTAAATGCAGAATTTATTTGTACATCTTGAAAGTAGCACCACTAAATGTCATGGACGCTGAGAAGCACTCGAGTGTCCACCCTCCAGAATGTCTGTTTGCTATAATTCCATCACATTACATATTTTAGTGCATATCTCCTCCTAGCAGCTTCCAGAGCTTTTCAGATATTCAGCATCAGAAATTGCACTGTTTTATCCTGGATTTTACAAATAGCAACCAGATTATTGTAAAACAGAACTATCTGATAAGGAAGGCCGTGAATTGCTTTGGGGATTGTCGTGGGTAAGCGCAGTGAAGAAACTGGCAAATGCTGCAATGCACTGGTTACTGTAAAAATAAAACCTGTAGCCATGAATGCATTTTTCCAATGAAGACGTTCAAGGCTGTGATCATTGTGCAACTTGTGGTCGGATGCTTTCAAATGTCCGGTATTGAAAAACATCAGTAACAAGAACCAAACAGTCCGCCAAAGCCTGTATCCAACTCAGTAGAGAGAAATTTCAATTCTTAGAGTTTTGTTGAGGCCGACCCTATTGGGTTCACCACGGAAAACAGAGGTGTATGGTTCTCTCTTGATTTGCTTTCAGTTTTGGTTTTTACTTAAGGGAGTGTTCAAATCACTATGCAAAAGAGAAACGCAGACCAGACCAGACCGACTTCTGTTCAGCAGGCAAAAACCAAAATGCCAGAACATGGTAATCAATGTAAGTAATTTTAGATGCAAAATAATTTGTTTTAATTGGCTAAACAGGATCTGATATAATTAAAATATTCAATAAACGAATTACAGAAAACTATGTCCCCAACCTTTAATCATATTATATGTTCATTGCAATTTTGGAAACAGATAGGAAAATGGACCTGAATGATCACATCTTTACAAGTAAGAAGGATACATTAAGGTTTTTATGGAAACTTCAGAGGTTATATCCTTTCTTTAATTTTTGAGAATTTCTCTTTCTTTTGAAAACCAGCAATTTATAGACAATTCAAACAGCTTGGCTGTGCAGTGCACCCAGACAGAACTGTTGTGAGTGAGAAAAATCCTTCCTAGGAAAGCTCCTTTTGTCCAAGAGTAAGGCTTATGAAGGGTGGGGTGTCCTCCCCAGTGTGCTCTCCCATCATAGCCCCTAAGGAAAAGCTAGCCTCACAGAATAGATGAGTGTATAATTGGGCCTGAAATGACCAAGCCCGTAGACAAGACCCTGTGGAATTGAGAAACACTCTCGCTAAGGATTAGTTGCCCATTGGTCAACATGAGCTGACTTCCAACTACTGTGTGAATGATTAGGGGAAATGGTATTCTTCCAGAGGACAATTGTTAGTTCTTCCTACTGTGAGAATCTCAATTTGTTGGAATGATTTAATTTTGACACTAACTTGAACACTGGTTGACTTTGAGTATATATTCAAATATATATACACATACATACTACAGTAAATAAATGAATGGCCTATCATGCCACCTAAGGCCTTATTCGAACAGTTTTGTAAAGGCCAGGGACTGTATTATAAACTCTTGCACATAATTTCTGAGTGATAGAGTTTTATATTTGTCCATACTTTCAGACTAAAAACCAAATCAACACACATGCACACATATATGAAATACACAAAAAAGTAAAGACACTTAGCAATGCGTGCTTTGAAATTGGAGAGAGAGCATTTACCATGAGCTCACGTAACCTAGAAAAGGTTCTTGGAGGATGAGAACATTTTATATCCAATAAGGGGTAGCATACATTTACAAACGTGGGAAATAACATGTGGAGGTAGCAGAGTACAAAATGTTTGTGGATGTTTACAAACCAATTGGATGGGAATTTTAAAAATTGGTAGAAATAGATGGGTTTAGGCAAAACTGGGGGTGACTTCATCCACTCATCCTTTTATCAAACACATATATTGAACATCTACTGCATGTTAAGCCCTGCTCCACATACGAGGACTATAGCAGTGAAAACCAACATATCCTGACATCATGAAGTTTATGCAAATATCAAAAGAGTGGCTTAGTGTTCGATACCATTGATCACCCTGCATCAGGTATACAGGGCATGTCTCTTGTTAGTTGTGTTGCCTTCAACTGTGCACCGATGGGCAGATGATATAGATATAGAAAATAGAAACAGATATATATGTAATTATATATATATAACAAATCAATTGTTATATGTGTATATATGTAAATATATATATGACAGATCAGTTTGTTGAAAATCCAATAACATCATCACCACGTACACCAAAACACATGATATTGGCTGAGTGAATGTTTTATGGTATTCCAGGTCATTTTAGCATTGTCCAGATTTAGCTAGGAAGAACATAAATGAGAAGGTAATTATTTTATTTGTTTTACAAGAAAGATGCAGTGGTGGCTGAACATTGTGGGTATGTAGCTATTTCTCCCTCTCTCTGCAATGTCAGACGGGTGACTTTCAGCTAATAACCTCCAGTTTGCTGCACATGTCACAGGCAGCCTAAGGGGCCCATCTTTAAGCAGAAAGCAATTGCCAACTATAAGGAGCCTAATCATATCGATAAGTATCACTTTTTACAGCTTTTTTTTTTGCACACAATGCCATTCATTAATCCACATGCCTCATTCATATGTAATGTTTGTCTTTTATATTATTTTGTATAATTACGGTGGCCCTCATAGAAGGGATGATGAAAGCATTTCCTCCAAGAACAGTGTGGCTGAATTTAAATATGGTTAAAAACTTCGATCCCCATGAGCACAGATGAGCAGGGGGTCAACAAATATTTACTGAGTTGGCAAGCCACTTGGTTTAAAGATTTATAGAAGATACTAAAGATGCAGAGATGTTTAAACATGAGTATCACACTCATTTAGTCTGCCAGGTAATCGGAAGACTAGGGCACCAACCGGAAAACCAAATAATAGTAAACCAGTATGGTATAGGCGAAGCTGTAAATGATCAGTGTGGACAAGAATAACTGGAAGGCAGAAAGAGAAGAGTTCACACCCCGGATTGACATCTGCTCCTGTGACACTGGGTAAATTAATTTTAGTGAACATCAGTTTCGTCTTCTGGAAAATGGTTCTACTAACAGCTATTAATGGGCTGTTGAGAGGTTTAGAAATTAAGGGCCATGATAAATCCCTGTCATATAATAAGCACTTCTATTATTCCTAACTACTCTTTGTTGTGTAGATGCTAGCTATAGCCTAGCTATCACTTTCCATCTGTTAGCTAATTACATTGTCATGACAATATTTTACAAAAGAGGGGAGTGAGGTTGAAAGAGGAACGGGATCTGACCCATGTCCTGCAGTTAGGAAGCCAATTTCCGGGTCAGGATTTAGACCCAGGAAGAAGTCCAAAGCGAAGCACTTGAGTAGCTACTGGGATCAAAACAACGTCGTCGCTGTAAATGTAGGGAGGTCAAGAAAGTCTTCGTGGAGGGCATGCAACTTGTCCTGGTCTTAGATAAAGGCAGAAGGAAAACGAATCAACTTTGTTGTGAGGAAGCAGGAGAGAACATTGTAGAGAGAACTGGGAAAGTGTGTGAGGCTTTGGAAGGGATGTGTATGCACCAGGCGAGGGGAGGTGACAGAGTGAATGTCGGCATGGGCGGGTCTGTGTCACAGCACAGAGACAATTAACTGTGATGCCAAGAAGTCTGCATTTTGTTGCCTAAAGAATTGTGAACCTTTGAGAACTTTTTTCTTGTAAAAACTAATATTTCTTTAGAATAAAAAAAAAATCTCTAATTACAGATTTTTAAAGGCTGACAACGACCACAAATATAATTGCCAGAAAAGTAACATGATCTTCTTTATTATCGGCCTGACACACCTTTATAATTCTTTTTCCGACATTTTTTTCTGCATGCTCTTTGTGTCTTGAGACGATAATAATGCTTACTACCACTTTTGAACGTTTGAAGATTTTTAAGCTGATTTATAAGATAATGAAATAGAATAGACTTTTCAATGGGCCGATCAATAACTATTGGGGATAGATGTCAATTCAGAGTGGCATTTCAAGAAGGTTATTCTGGCTTGTGAAGGGTGAATTGGAGAAGAAAAGAAAACCTCTTAAAATGGCTGTTTTCAATCGCCGTGGCATGACAGTTGGGAGAAGTGTCACAACTAACAAGACACTAATGGTAAAGTATTGGTTTGCCAAAGACTAGCTGCTTTATCCATTAGAACAGATTCAAGGTCATTCCTAGAGGAACGCCACTCTCCTTCACTTAAATTCCAAGTGCTCTCTCTCGGGTGCGAAGGCGGTGGTGTTACACTGCCTGTGCCAAAGTTTAGCCTTCAGCAGGACCCTAGGGATGTCCCCAGGGGAGTGGGTGCCTCATTTCATTACCTTTCGTGTGTTTGGGACAGGAAAGAATGAAAAAGTGCTACATTAAAGGATTATTGCAGTTATCCAGGCAAACGTGCCCTGGTATTAGAAGGTATTAGGAGTCTCAAAATGAAACAATAGCCTTCAGGGTCTTGGGCCAGTTGTATTTGGTAGTTATGGGTAATTGGTTGAGAGAGAAAGGAACCCTGAATGACTGAAGGTGAGTATACACTCCACACAGGTGAGGAAACAGGGAGAAACAGCCTGCTTCGAAGGTGATAAAATATCGTCTATCTGAGCTATGGAAACAAAATCTGGTGGGAAGATTTCCTAATAACAGGAGTTGGCATTCATAAAGCACTTGCTGTGTGCTAAGAAAGGAATTCTCATTAGCACAGACATTATTTTTACCTAATGGCGCCCCCCGCCATGAGACAGGTAATATGGTCGCACCCATTTTTAAGATGAAACAGCCACAGAGAGGCAAAAATAATTCGGCCAAGGTCACGCGGCAAGCCGGCAGTGGAGCTGGGGTTCCATCCCGGGCAGCATGGTTCCCAAAACAGCAGCTGACCGCTGCGTATGCCGTGGTATCAGCACGCAAACATAAGGCTCTCCCACCGCGAAGTAAGTCTTATAAAAGTCAGATTCTAGTAAAAAATATTAATGTCATTTGGGCCACCATTGGCACCCCAGTATAATCAGATAGCTCCCCCATAAGATATCTTAAAAAGAAATCATACGTATCAGCCTATAAATGATGCCCACCCAGGGCGCCTACCTCCTTGCTAAGGAAGTGATAAAAATAAGCAACAACACTGATAGCCATTTATAGCTTTTAAACATCTCTTTCTGTCGCCTTGATCTCTTTCTGTCTTGCCTTGACAATGTTTTTCTGATCCCGTTCAATAGGCCCCAGGCCCCTTCCTCGCTGTTATTGCACTGAAGTAGTTATGTTCTTGGAACAGGGTCTCTGTTTGTATTGGCAGGAAATTCTCAGTCAGCTTCCTCCCTTGTACAGAGTTCATTCTAACTATGGAACCTGTATCAATAGTACCATTTAAAGGAGGCTGCTTCCAACAGACCCTGAGAAATGTCTGCGGAGAATTCCAGATTTCCTGGGGCACCCCTTCCTATTGCCAAAACCACAAAAACGCATCCTGCTATTGCCAAACCGCAAAAAGTATGACATGTTGAATTTAACAAGAATAAGCAATCCCTCTTGGGATATACAGCAGTGTGGCCAGGGTGGAGGAGGAAAGTCTTATTCCTGGACCTCTTCTTATTCTCTGTCTGGTGGCTCACATAGGATCTCCAAGATCACAGATGCCTGGGGTCCGCGGTATATTGGCGAGACATGTGGCATTTGAAGTGAAATAAGTGGTATGTTTTTAGTTTCTTTTTTTTTTCCAAATAATATCTGTGATCAGGAGGACACATGGATTCACCTTTAGTTATCAAAATTGCTTCATTTCGAAAAAATGGTCAGGGGAAAGCCTGGGCGTCACCCCTTCCCGCCGGCCCGCTGCTGCCATAGTTCAGGTTACCAAGGAAAGCAAGCAGTTAATTTCACCGGCGCCTTAACTTACACCACGTACTTCGCCTTGGAATCAGCAATTTACATCCTTATAAAAGAGGTCACTTAGGGAATTTAACTGTGAAATCCTAGCCCCCACGAGGCAGGGGACGGGCAGAAATGGAACAGAGCTGGCGAAATACCATTTGAAACCATCTGAATTCGGAAATCAGTTCCTTTTGACTGTTGTAAAAATGGAACCTACTATAACATGGTACGGGAAAGGCAGAAGGATGCAGAGAAGTCTGCAGAAATAGTGACTCAAAAACTCCGTTCCAGGACTCAAGAAGCAGGCCTGTTGGCCCATTCGGAGGGGAACCAGGAAGAATCTAGGTTTGCACTTTCCCGGTAGCCTCCTGTCCAATGCCTTTCCTACAAACACCTGGCCCGCCCTTTTATTCTGCCTTTGTTACTAGAACTCATGGAGGGAAAGCACCTTTCAAACTTTAACTGGGAAGCACGGCTTTTGCAAGTGCTAATATCTTGGGGTAGGCTTTTTCTTTTAAAGACCATTATTGAGGCAAAGCACTTGTTTCTTCTTTGTTTACCCGTGGCAGTTTGTCAGCAGTTATGATAAGTAGAGTTCCATCTGCCAGTTAAACTACGTCGCAAATTGCTGTAGAAATTAGCAGCTTTCATTTTTGCCTACATAAATAAATATGCAGAATAAATTGCACTTAAACACATCCCCGAAAAATCACAGGTACACCGCACAGTTCAATGCCAATCAGACAAAACTAGGGACACGCCGCGATTATCTCAGTTTTCCGACCTGGAAGATACACGAACGTGTTTCTAAATGAGAGAGGCAGTGTATCGTGCTCGCCGAGATAAAAACAGAAGCTGCCAGACACTGCTCTGTGGCTTTATTCTCAGAATCCTTTGCCTGAAACCCGCTCTGTCTTTTGCCTTTTGCCCGTGTTTCTCTCTCTCTCTCTCTCTCTCTCTCTCTCTCTCTCTCTCTCCCCCTCTCTCTCTCCTCTCCCTCTCCCTCTCCCTCTCCTTCTTTCCTCTCTCCTCTCTCCTCCTTGTCTTTCCCTCGCTCATTGTTCTCTCTCTCCTCCTGCTTTCTGATGCACACACGTTGTCACATTCCATTGACTCTCCCCTCTTCTCTGTTCTTACACTCGAGCCTAGCGGTGCTTTCGCCAGGCAGCGGCAGCCTCTCCTGCGAGTTTGTCATGTGTGCAGCTCAGTTTGATCGAGCGTTCCTTTTCTGCCTTTTCACTCTTACAAAAGATTAAAAGGTGGCGTCACATTGCTCCCCCTGTTCCTTCCCGCAGGAGGGACTTAAAAGGGACAACAAAAACTAATCACTTTCAGTAAGCATTTTCTGGCTGGGGAAAGGAGAAAAAAAGGGATAAAAAAAAAAAAAGGCGGGGGGTGGGGGTGGATTTAGTGGTGTAATTTGAGACCGGTGGTGAGGATTGGGGCGAGCTAGAGATGCTGCACGCTGCTAACAAGGGAAGGAAGCCTTCAGCTGAGACAGGTAAGAGCGCCCATCGAAGGGTTTGACCGAGTGGCTTAGTTAAATCTCTGTTTTCACCCGTTTTGTAATTGAGAAAGGCATCCGCAGCAGAAGCCGATTTTTCAGTCGGCTTCCTTTTGTTTAACATAGAAAGTACCTGTATTAATTTTGACGAATTAGAGCATGCAGCAAATTCAATTGAAAATAGATTTGTATAGTAAATGCATTTATACTGAATGATTTCACCTCCGTTGTATTTAAGGAGAGGGATGAGAAAGATGCTTTTGATCAGAATAGCACTTTGCGTTACGTTAAATTCTGAACAGCTAATGGGAAAATAAAATAATCCAGTTGATCCTGTTTTTGAACTCCGGGACGTAAACCCTGGGAGAGAGCTGGCATTTGAAATTTTCCTTCCAACCCAACTTCTGCTGCGTTGTAATAATTTTTCACTGGAGGTTTAAGCAAGGGGAGAGTTTATTTAAGTCTAGCTGCTGGGGTGTGTTTCGCTCGGCTCTTCCAGGGGAAGCACTGCTTGTCTACATCTCCTTAACCCGTGTCAGGTTGGTGTTGCAGAGATGGAGATGAAGTGCTGTCCCGAATGAAATATAAAGTTAAAACATCAGGTGAGGGCATGTTTCAGAAAAGGATCCAGTAAATAATTGGAATGGCTAAATTATGACAGTTTGAAATGGGAGGTACCTCCGGAGGTGCTGTTTTACGAGCTTTTTTGGATTTTTAAGTGGCTCGGTAATGAAGGGGAATAATTATCAGTCTCAGGTCGGAACTTTGCACTAGGACTCTCCATACAGAATACGGGTGGACGTGCACCGTAGGTGGTTTTTAGGAATCTGTCCCTTTTGTGCACTGTGAATGAGAGTTGTGGATTATATTTGATGGCATTTCTCCTTTAAAGAGCGTTGGGATGAAGCTTAAAAGGCTCACATCTATTTTCACGTTGAACAAACACCAAATGCAGTATGCTGTAGTCTCCCAGCACCTGATTCTTTGTGGCTGCTGCTGTTTTTAAAGTTTTGATAAATTTGTCTTTAGCCTGAGTCTATGCTGATTTTGTGTTCCTTTCCTCCGCTTCTAAAATTTATTGCTGGCATGAATGAATTGAGATTTGAGAATGCAAAAATAAAAAAATTGAATTAGCCGGAGTCGTTGCTTAAAGGATAACAGAAATCTGAATTATCCAATATCCAGATTTTGATCAAGGATGTCATGTCACCTGAAATGTTTCAGTTAATTTTTAGATGGTTATTTTCTGGAGGTGAAAGTCTGTCTGAATATTAAAAGTAATTGTGTGCAAAGGTTGTTCTCTGGAATGAGATACAGAAAGGTGTCTGTCTTTCATGCCTTCACAAGGTTCGGTCCTAGGATGAACTGCTGTACCTGGCATGATTGAGCTCAGCAACCATGGATGAGAGGATGTTTTATATATGTATTTGGTGATAAGATTCTTCCTTGGGTTTCTAAGCTGGACTTGCTCCTCCATACCATACTCTGGCATGCTTTGTGTGAGCCAGGCCATCCATCTGAAGGCATGTTGTGGGTGCAGCCCGTGAATCCGATTTTATAAGGACACCCAGAGCTGCTGACTTTGCGGGGAGTGGGGACCAAACAGACTATGGGTCTCATCGTGCATCATCATCGAGAGATGATGTCCAGTGGAAGTTCCGTGGGGACACTTAATTTTTCTAACACGGTTAAAAGAACAGAGCAAGGTGTGGAGAGGGACGAGAAACTGCCCTGGGCTGTGGTCACCACGCTGCTGATGGCATAGTGTGTTTCAAAAATCCCAGCACATAGTTTTCTTGTTATCAACTTATGAAACTTCGCAGCATCTTGAAGGAGTAGTTCTTCTATTCAGTCCTTGTTTTGGCATAGCTTTCTTGCGTAAAATCTTCTCTTTGACTTTCATCATGCCGAACCCCTGAGTGTTGTTAGGTTGCCGCCAATAATGATGATGATTTCTTAAACCAGTGACCAGTGTTGAGAAGATGGGCCGGGGGAAATTATGTCGACTGTCTCTTCTATGCATTTTGTTAATGCGGGTGACTTCTTCAAGGTGAGGAGATGATAGATTTGAAGTTGTAGGCTGGCTGTTTGTACCACTGAATCGCTGGCCTCCCCCAGGTCTCACTCAAGCTAGAGGAGTCAGAAATCGTGCAGCTGATAACTGGGTGGTGGTAGTTCAGCGTGCACTTTTTAAGCAGATGGTATCCCAAACGATCCGTACTCAAACTCTCTGATTCATATAAATAGCATTTTTCTGACTTTTCCAGTAGATGTTGCTGGAGAGCAAAGAAAAGATTATTTTTGTACGGGAAATAAAGAAATGCAGTAGACTTATACAAACCAATGAAAAAGATCCTTCTCCCCAAACTCTGCTGGTAGCATTTTGCATAATTTGCTAATTAATGAATTATATTGAATCATTACTTTTTATGATGTTCTATACAAGAAAACTATTAAAACTTGAGTTGGATTTTTTTAATTATGGAATTTTTCTCTTTAGTCCCTATATAAAATGTCTGTTTGCTGTTTCCCATTAAAAAAAAAAAAAACTCAAGTTAACTGCACATTGCTATTCAGAACATTTCATCCCTGAATTGCTAAAACCCTTTAACATGCAAATATGATGTCAGAGGAAGAATTGAAATAGAATACCCTGAGAAGAGTAATGATCAAACGCATTATAAAAATATGCACCAGTTGCCAACATGTAATGAAATATTAAGAAATTAAAAGCATGCAACCTCTAAAGTAATAGAATTTCATTGCCCTGAGACTGTTTTCCCACTGAATATTAAGTGCTTAATAGGTCTATCCGTGAAAAAACAATCAAAACCCTACATGGTTTGTCAGTGAAGTTCTTTCATTATATGATTTTGAAAAATTAGCCCAATAGGATTTTCCTCAGTCTAGGAAATGTAATTAACATTGGATATTAAGTGCCAGATTTCCGAAGCAAAAGCCACCAGGCTTGATGGAGAAAAGAGGCATTCAGAGAGCATCAGTGCTAGCAGCCGAGGGGACCACGCTGAAACTACCCTGCTGGTAATCACTCTGATAAAATGACAAAGACGTCCCAGAGGAGCCTGGGATTCTGGTACCCAGACACGGACTGATGCAATTTCAGGCAACCAATGACCTCTATCTTTGGGAATATTTATTTTTGGAAATGATCGGTTAACCAATTTCAGTTGTGAAGGAGAGAAGTGTATATCTATTTTCCCAGTGCAAGGGGGCCCTGGATACCACGAAAGCACGCACAGATGGGAGCAAGGTACAAGCTATGAGGCGGAGCTTGCGGTTTTTACCATGGACAGGCCAGGCTCTTTTCTGGCGGATTTTTCTTTTGCATGGAAGCCCTTCTTTGTCAGTTTTTATTCCTGAGGTGTGAAAGGCTCCATAGGATGTTTTGACTTAACACCCATTCATTTCTCTTTTCCGGCAGGGAAAAAAAAGCTTATGTTTAGGAGGCATGAATGTCAACTATCCCTATTTCGTAATTAGCACTAGAAATCCACTGGGAGGAGGACATTGCTTTTTTTTTTTTTTTTTGCTTTGATTCAAATATATTTTTTGTTCTTGACCCATAGTGGTTATTTCTGTTCTTGTTGTCTTTAAGTAAGAAAAGCTTTATAATTTGTGGAGAGTTTTGGTTTCTTTTTCTGGTTTGTCTGCTACTCACTTTGGGGGTTCTCTCTTTTCATTTTTGCTGTCAAGCCCTCACTAAACCCGAAGCACTCTGGGTTCAACAGGACAAATCATACCTCTCTAACAAGAACAACAACAACAATGTCTGCCTCTCACGGACACCCTTAGGAAGACTGAAGAAATGAACCACACCCAGAGAATGGCCCAGGGGGTTACAATGTATGGGGTCCTAAATCCTTTCTTAGGAGAGCTTACGAGGAAAGGTCACTGCAGGTCACAGGGATCCTGAGGGTAGCAGCCTTCCCGGAGTTAAAAGTGAAGACGCAATTTAATCCTGATGAGCGAGATCAGAAGGATCATGGGGAAGTTACACCAAAAAGAATGACCAACGCCAGTGTGATGGGAGGCCTTGAATGTCAGGTCAGGGGATTTAATAG
>PVKM010016342.1:0-26930 GCA_004027735.1 Carollia perspicillata
GTCAAGGTGCCCGGTGTGGGGGACCCACGTACTTCACGGAGCCCGGAAGCTATGCTGGGGCTGGGCCCGTCTATGTGACCTGGGATGGGTGCCAGAGTGGGAGGAGGTGTGGGGGCCATCCCTCAAATGAAGGCTCTGGGGATTGAGTCCTTTGGGTGGCAGGGGCCGGCGCTTGGCAGCAGCCGCACCTGCCTGCTGGCCGGCTTCGTGTTGGTCCAGGCTGCGGTTTCTCACCAATTGAAGACGGTCTTTGACTCTCCACTGTGGTGCCCAGGGGCTCACTGGGGCTGATAAAAATAGCTACCGGGTGGGGGAGGATGGCCCACACCCCAGAACTGGGCGTGCAGCTCCAACCCGGCCTCTGTGGCGCTGACACACATGTTGTCTGTGTCGTGGAGCACAGGTGTGGCATGCAGCCTGCCTGTGCGCATCCACGGTGGGGCCCAGCCCTCCTCCCCTCCCTGCCTGCCCTCGGTCAGCGGTCCTTCAGCTTCCTGTCTATTTTTAGCTCCCGTCCTCAGGGCCAGCTGACACGGGAAGGTGGGAGCGTTGCTGTTTGGAGTATTTCTTGAATATTTTATGCTGGGTAGGGCCTTTGTGCCGCGGCCCAGGGCTGCTAGCCCTTTCCAGGCTAGTTATTAGGAGAGACAGACGCAGAGTGTGAGCCAGGCTGCTGCCCTGCTTCCCTCTGACGGCCTCCCTGGGGTCGTGCCCTCTGACCTCGGGGTTGGAGAGACAAGCCCAAGACCTCTGACCAGGGCTGGAAAGTGGCCTGTGCAAAGGGACATGTGGAAACCTTCAAATGTCATGGTGTCTCCCTGGGGACCTGGAACTCCCAACAGGGGTTTTGGTTTCTTCAGCCCAGGCATGGGAGCCCTTTGTGTTTCCAGAAAAAACGTGAGAACCACATTGTGTTGGAGCCAAAGCAGGTGCCACCCTGGGTGAAGCACCTGCCACCTGTCCCGGTTCAAATGTGGCTGCTGTAGCCCCTGAAGGTCCCCGGCACGTGCGAGGGGTCAGGGCAGTGTCCTGGCCTGGTGTGCGGAGGGTGTATGCATATAGCGGGTGGGTGCAGGGCCACCCCCCCGCCTCGTGGCACCAGCGGAGCCCCGAGCCCTTCTCGAGCACGTGGGGACTCGGGGTCCAGCTTCCGTGGATCAGTTGTCCCTAGTGAGTCGAGGCCTGACTGCTCGGCCACGTCACGTGGGCAGCCAGCTTTAGGAAGCAGGCTGGCTTTGCTCCCAGAAACCCCCAACCACAGGGTGAGCCTGGCTGGTGCTCAGACCCTCGCCTGGTGGCCAGGGGCCTGGACCCAGAGGGTCACTTGTTGGTGCTGATATGCGAGCAAGCATTGTATTGGTTAAAGCCGGAGGCAGTGAAGACGTCAGGGTCAGTGGTCCTCTCGCTGTCCTCGCAGCAGGGTTGCGCCTGATCAGCGCGGTTCCCTTGGGAATGGAGTCACCTGTGTGCTTCTGCACTCCTCCAGTGCAGGGGGCCTCCACGAAGCATCCTATCCAGCCCAGGGAGGCTTCGACAGAGGGTCCTTGCCGAGGTTGCTCAGAGCCCTTCCCTGCCTCCTGGGAGGGGCCAGCAGGGCAGAGGTCAAGTGGGTGCTGCAGGGAGACAGTCTGCTCACAGCGAGCCGCTTCTCCTGTCCTCTTGCACCCGCATCCTGTAGGCCGGTGACCATGACACGGAGCAGGGAAGTGACTCGCCCAAAGCCAAGTAGCTACCTCTGGCACAAGGAACCCACTCCAGGGCCTGGGGACCCCTTTGTATCCCTGAGCCTCAGTTTCCCCACTGGCACCGCCACAGGTTGGCAGTTGCTCTCTGTGGTCTGTCTTCACATGTCTCAGTGGCACCAGCCTTTCAGCAGTGGTCAGCTCCCGTTCCCCAGGGCCCGAGCTGACACGGGCATGTGGCATGGACAGGCCTGGGGCCCTCCTGAGCGCCCTGTTCCTCAGACAAAGCATCGGCAGCTGGGGCAGCCAGCACCTCTCCTGACCACACAGCCAGGCCAGCTCTGCACACCATCATCTGAGCCTGGGATATGGGACAGCCAGTCCCCACATGGGGCTCATCCCGGACACTCAGTGTGGTAGAGGGATTTCTAATTGCTCCCACACGTAAGAAATTTCAGGCGCCCCTGAGTGGGGCAGGATTGAAATCTGTGTCCCTAGAAGGGCTGTGGAGCCTGATTCGCAAGCGAAGCTGCACTCGCACCCCCCAGCTGCCAGGGCGCAGGGGAGAGCCAGCGGCCGGAAGGCATGAGACACTCCCGACCAGTATTCTCTCTCCCTGGGTGTTGGATGCTAAGCCAGAAGCCTGCCTTGTGATGGGAACATGCTGGACTCCTGAACTGCCGCGGTCACCTGAATGGTTGGTACCCGGGCACTTCCAGTGGCCTGTGAGCCCCCTCTGCCTGGAACCAGGGTGTGGCCACAACAGGGAGCATGGACGTGGACGAGACAGCATCCCCACCAGCCCTGCCCCGACCTTGGCTCTGCCTGGAACCCAGACTGTTCCTCTGACTGACTCAGCTTGTCTAGGATGCAGACGTCCTTTGAAGATCCGCCGTGTCCCCGACAGCTCCACAGCAGCCGTTCTGCCAGGACAGCTGGAGCTTTGAAAACCACTGAGTTAGTGGCTCCGAGGAGACGGCTCTGGGTGCCCGTGACCCAGCGCTCGATAGAACGGTGGCAGGTCCTGCACATGGAGTGTTGGCCTCCTGCTGTTTGGGCGACGTGTCTTCGAATCCATGCCACTCCTTGCTATTTTGATTTTTCCAGAATGTGAAAACCCGGCGGCCGGCTGTCAGGGGCACTGTTAGGCCTGACCCCGAGTGGTGCCGGCAGGCAGCTGCAGGCCTGCTGTGCCCTGAGGCGGAATTCGGGGCTGCCTGGGCATGGCAGAGCCAGCTGCTGCCTCGCTGTGGCTGTCTCGGGGGGGTGGGCACAGGCAATGCCACAGTGGGTGTCTGTTGAGCCAAACCACTGGTTTTGAATCCTTAGCACAAACACCATGGCAGGGTTGAGTTGAGGCTTTCCTGCCTTGACCTTCATTTGTTTGATCATCAATTCACGTAGCAAATGCTTCTCAGCCTGCATGCCCCCACTCCGTTGCCCCAGGCATGGCGCTGGCCACAGATGGGCCAGAGACTCCCCTGGCCAGGCCCCACCCCTAAGAAGGGATCAGCACTGGGGCAGTTGTTTGGGGGCTGAGCTGGAGCTGCTGGATGAGAGGAGCCCCTGGCGAGGGTGTCTCTGCCCTCACAGCAATCCCATGATTTGGACGTCGGCTCCGCCTGCCCCAGCAACACCCCCTGCAGGCACATCGAGGGCTCATGAGCCCAGGCCTGCACCGCCGGGAGCCCACAGGACGGTGAGGTCCTTGATGGCCTGACAGAGTGTGGTTTCCCAGGTCCTGGCCGAGGTCCTGGCCCAGCCCCGCCGAGCTTGGTGCCCCAGTGATTGGAAGACAACTTAATTGCTGCACAATTGCCCTGAGATCCCTCTGGTCCCCCTTCGGAAGACAGGGAGGGTGTGCGGTGCGGCTGCCCGATCGGGAAGGTCGGCGTCCCTCCGGCTCGCAGGACGTTGTCACATCACCCTGGAAACCCGCTCCGCACTGCACATTCATTAATCAAAAGGATGGGCTATTGATCTCACGGAGGGTGGAACTTAGTCACTCTCCCTCTGTGCCGAGTTCCAAATGAGTGTCCTCAAAGCCCAGAAAATGGAGAATGGAAAACATGCGGTTTGCACCGTTAGGCTCTGCGGGCCGCAGGCCTCCCTCCCAGTGGAGTGGAGCCCAGAAGACGGCAGTCGGCAGCAGGAGCGAGAGGAAGGAGGGGGAGGAGGCTGACCGGAGGCCCCGGCAGCTGGCGAGGGTCCCTGAGCGGAGGGGCCTCCCGTCACCCTCCTGTGTCTGTGGTGGGTACGACGCTCCAAAGGCCTTGCCACCCGAAGCTGCCCGCTGAGCCGCCTACTTCCCACGGCTGTGCGGTGGGTCGGAGACCGGGGCCCTGCATGGACGTGCGCACATGTGTGCAGGAAGGCATGCATGCACACATGCACGCACACACGCACCGGGATCGTGAGTGTGGCTGCAGGAGGTGCCTCGCCCCGTTCACCTGCTTGAGCCTCGTCTCCCGGGCGGGAGCAGCCGGCCCTGGGAAGGTAGGCAGCGCCCCTGCAGCCGCAAGGCCGGGTCTCTGTGACCTGGAGTCTGGGTCCCTCGCCACACCTCCACTGTCCCTTCCCCCAGGCAGGCAGCTCCTGGTGCTCATGCTGTGGGGACTTGGGTCGCCACGCCCCCAGCTGCCTGCATCCCCTTGGCTGTCGCCTCTTTTCTCCCTGACCTGCGCATGGGGAGCCCCCACGGCCGTGGGCATGTTGGGACTGTCGGGAGGCGGCTGCCGCTGGTCCCCAGCTCCTCTCCCTGCCATCGGCTCCAGGCCCTTGAACAAAGTGACTTCCCATGGAAGAGCTTCCTGCTCCCCGCCGCCTCCACCCCTGCGATAAAAAGCAGCAACAGCCAACAACTTATGTATTTATTTACTTTGCCGGAAGGAGGGAGTTGGGCCGCTAGGAGTCAGCAGCTGGGCTGTGGGTGGGGCGGCGTGCGGGGAGCCATCTGTCTCGTCCGCTCCACGCCCAGCAGGGAAGTGGTGGCCCCTTAGTCACTTGGCTGGCAGCACTGTTTACAGCCACCCGGCAGGGACTCCGCTGCCACCAAGAGTGGAGCAGCCACCCTGCCAGGCAGGGGCTAGTGGGAACCTCACTGCCCTTGACCGTCTTCAGGAGCTGGCCTGGCCAGACGCCATCCAGGGCAGCCGGGTGAGGAAGGCCCTGAGGGGCAGTCCTCAAAGGGTGGACGCCCAATGCCTCGACGACAACCAGCCCCTGCTCCAAGGCCCGCTGGGCTCCCCGGAGCATCCAGCTGGCTGCTGGGCCCAGAGGCGAGAAGGGAGACGCACCCTCAGCTGGCTCCTTCCTCCCGGGCCTCACAGTCCAGCTGGCCCACCCTCATCACTAGACAGCGTTCGTTGTGTTTTTTCCACCTAGGACATGCTTCTTGATTTTAGAGAGAGGGGACGGAACAGGGAGAGGGAGAGAAACTTCAGTCCTTGCCCCTCACATGTTCCTGAGCTGGGCATGGGCCCCGACTGGGAACCAGCCCCTCAGCCTTTCTGTCGATGGAGCGATGCCCCAGCCAGCAGAGCCACGCCAGCCAGGGCCGCACTGAGTTTGCTCTGAGCGAGGGCAGGTCCTAGCTGGCCAGTGGCTGTGGAGTACCAGGCATCGAAGGAGCATCAGGCGGCCGCGAGGCCCGTGCTGGGCACCAGCATCTCCCCGCACCGAGAGGACGTGGGGATTGGCCGTGTGTGCTGCTGGCAGCACAGACAGGATTGCCTGCCTCTGGGGCGCCCGTTGGGGACACGGGCAGAGGGAGGAGTAGAGGGGTAATCCGATGGAGAGCCCGTCTTCAGACCTGACCTGGGGATGAGCTTGGGAAAGCTCCACGGGGCTGCGTTGTCACAGCCACACTTCAGGAACAGGTGGCATGGGGAGACCAGCAAGGTGCCCCCCCACCTGCTCGACCCCCACAGACCCTGGGGCCCCTCGCTCACCCCCAGACCCAGCACCGTGCTCCCCTGGTTTCCAGACCCTGCTGCCCCCACGTGGATGCTCCCTCTCGCCCACCCCTCACCCCGAAGTTGACGTCCATGGTGCGTGTGGTGGGGGAGGGGCCAGGGTTCCTCGGGCCACAGTTGTCCTCGTGGTCGGGTCTGATTTCCTTTCACACCAACTATGGAGACTTCCAGTCTGCGCAGAAGCCACGTGAAGAGTGACTCCTGTGCAGCTGTCCCCCCAGGCCGACCTCGCCCGCCCGGCCCTCAGGTCACGGGTCGTCTCCACGTATTTCTGTGTCTCTCAGAGATAAGGGCCCTTGGTCATCGGCTTGCTCCTAATGGTGGACTAGGCTCTGGCCTCCCTGCCGGGCCAGTGTTCCCAGCACCAGGCTCTTGCCTATCAGCGCAGCATCCTCCTGGTCTGGGTGACCACCAGGAGTTAGAAGGGACCCAAAGGTCACCCCAGTGACATGATATCTGCCAGCTAATGGGGGCACCACCTGCTGAAGCCTCCATTTGGGGATGGCATGGTCGCTCTCCCTGGTCCTCAGATCCACGTAGCCTGGGAGGGACAGACAGACTTTTGTCACTTTGCATACGAGGAAACAGGCACCGGGTGGGAGGGTCAGCCCCGGCCGTTCTGGACACACAGCCCTCTCTCCTTTCCCAAGGAGGCCATTCCTGGGGTGGCTTGGTCTCTTTTGTGGGCCCCAGCTCTGTGGTTTGCTGTCGACACACAGGACCCTGGGGGCCGCCTGTGGGTCAGGGCCTTCCCAGGAACCCTTCCCACACCTGGTCCCCTCGACCGTCTCACACTGTCACCTTCCTGCATGCGCGCATAACCTGCCTGGTCTGGGTGTGCTGTCAGCTAGGTGGTCAGCTGTGGAGGCGGTAGGTGCCTGCTCATGCGGCGAAGGGGGGGTCCTGTGTGCTCCCAGCCTGGGCAGGGAGGGAGGGAGGGAGGCGTGGCCGCAGGGCAGACAGTGCCTGGTTTCACTGAGTGGGCGTTTCTTCCACCCGCAGCCCCTCATGTGCCAGGGTCTGGGAGTGGGCACCGGCACCCGAACCCTCCCTCCGACACACTGTGAACTGTGGGGAGGTGCTCACCCCTGCCGTGGCCTTGGTTAGAGCAGCTTTACTGAGACAGTTGCACACTGCAGCACTCTGCTGGTGACAGAGCAGTCGAGGGCTCGGGCGTAGTCGCGGAGTTCTGACTACCTTCACCACAGTCAGCTCTAGAACGTTCCATCAGCATAAGGAAAACCGCCGCACTCTGAGCCGTCCCCCCACCCCCAGCCCCGGCAGCTCTCCTGGGCATCCCGGGCAGACAAGCACACGAGCTGGGCCTTTGTGCCGGCTCCTTTCTCTCAATTGGGTGTTAACAGCTGGGGTCACAGCCCCTTCTTCTTCCTGATGCAAGGGCTGGCCCTGCTGCCCTGCTGAGCCGCGGCCTCTTGCTGCTGTGGACGGATGGGAGCCCCACGTCTCCTCAGCAACACCAGGGTCCACAGGGGATGAGGAGAAGTCCCCTGCTATTCTAGCCTAGTGGCCTTGACCTTGCATGCTTGGCCACATTGGCTGTTGCCTAGTTGAGGCAAGGATGGAGAGGGGCCAGGGCCCTGCTCCTCGCAATGGTCGGTGGGCCAGCAGCATCACATTGTCTGGATGCTTGTCAGGACTGAGCCTGAGCCCCTGACCCCCTGGACCTGCAGAATCTGCACTTGGGAAACCCCGGGTTGGAGAAGCCCTGCTGGAGCCCACCCTGCCCACGGGTGCACAGCAGCCCCCACCATGTCCAGCAGGATGTGGCCCTGACCCCATGGGACACCATCAGCCGCAGGGGATGGGCTCTGAGTCTGTCAGCCCCCAGGAAGCTCAGAGCTCTTGCCCCTTAGAACTGCCAGAGGTGAACCCAGAGCAGAGGAAGACTGTCATCAACGCAGGGCCTTGGGGAAGTCCCCATTTACTCTCCTGACGGGAACCAGGGCCCCTGCAAGGGGCCTGCTCCTCGCCCTCTCAACACGTGAGAGTCCCGCCTGCTCACGCCCGCTGACCTTGGAGGGCAGCCTCCCGGTCGGCCGCAAGGGAGGCTTGGTCCGACCTGACATTGCGTCCCCCGCCAACCACTGTCTTTTGCCAGGACACCATCACCCCTGTGACACTGGAGCCTGAAATGGCTGCCAGGGCCGGCGTCGCTGTGGGTGGAGGGCGGCTGCCCCATTTCTTTGGCATCCAGACTCTCTCAAAGCGTCACAGGGAGACGTCGTCCCGGAGGGATTTGCATGGCTCCTTAAACCTCGACACCCAGCCAGGCGGGCAGGAGAGAAGTCGGGGACAGACAAGTAGGGCCTGGGGAGTGGCCGTCCAGTGCCGCTGCGGTGACCTCTGTCCAGGGTGCACACCACTCGGCAGCCAGGCCACTCGAGTGAAAGGGGGCACCTGTTCGTACGCCCCCCAGGTCAGAAGGCATGAACCAGCCTTTGGCCAAAGCCGGCTGGTCACTTGGCTCTGCCCCTCAGTGTGGGGAGGAGGAAGCCGCAGAGGAGCGGTGATGAGGACTGAGGTGCCGCTTCCTGGGCATCTGTGCCACCCAGTGCTCCCCGCCCACAAAGCGGCCACTACTCCCGGTACAATGAAATGGCCGTCTCAAGGTCACATGGCCAGCACAGTGTTTGTCCCCGTGGTCCTTTGGGGCAGAGACCATGAGCCCCTGGCATTCTCGGGGTAGAGCAGACGAGGGCGCCCTGGCAGGTCCCTCTTTCCCTCCCTCTGGCTCAGTTCTGCTGTAGGCCTTTCCTCCCACATTCCGCATCCACTGCGTCTCCAGCTCAAGTTCATTACCAAAAAGGCACAAAGTGTGGGATTCCACTGCTGGGAAGGGTGATCTGGGGGCACCCACAAGGCTCAGCCATCCGCTGTTTGCTCTGTCCCTGCAACCCTGGTGTCCCCTCTGCAGAGCTCTGCCGTGGGGGGCTCCCCAACTGCTCAAGGGCTCTTGGCTGTCAGCCAGGCCCAGCCTGGCACCCAGGAAGCCCCAGGAAGCCAGTGGAGCTGGGGCAGGGCCCACAGTCCCGAGTCCCAAGATCTGGGGGTCTCTAACATGCCTGCTTCTGTGTGTGACTCACAGCCCGAGACTGAGGACGAGAAGAAGCGCTTTGAGGAAGGCAAAGGGCGGTACCTGCAGATGAAGGCGAAGCGACAGGGTCCGGCGGAGCCTCAGCCCTAGATGCTGCCTGTCACCAGGCCCGGAGCGGCCCCGGAGCAGCCCTGGCCTCACCACTTAGAAGTTACCCATTGGCCAAAAACCCGATCCATGCTGAGAGCTGGTGTCGTGTGCAGTATTTGTCTCACAGTGTTAGCCCGTCCCCCCGAAAACCTCGCACCAAAGCTTTATTTATGTCACCCCCATGCTCACGCCACGCAGCACTGTCCCTGTCCCCCAGAGGCACAGTCCCGGGGCCACTGTTTGGTCCGTGAACACTCCAGTGTCGCTAATAAAGCTGCTGTTTGGCTGGACCTTGGTCATGCGTGGTCTTCTGTCCTGGGAGTTCCCATGGGCTCGCCCCTTCCTGCCCCTGCCCTTCTGGCTGCCAGCACCTGCGTGTACCCCAGAACCTCAGACACAGCAGTGCCCACCCGTGTTCGCCTAATGACCTGCTGGCTGGAGGGAGCACCCCTGCCCCCTGGGGCCCTGCTTCTGTGCCCTGGCCTCGAGGCCCCGCCCAGTGCCCCACTGCCCTCTGCCTGGCTAATGCAGGGTGGCAGCTCTGAGCCTGTGCGGCCTCCCCCAGGTGGTAGCTGGGGGCGGGCTGCCTGTGAGGAGCAGGGAGATGGTTCGCAGAAGACATGGGCCCAGCCCAGTGGGGCCTCTTCTGACTAGAAGCGTCCCCCACACCTCGGCTCCCCTCTCAAGAGCAAGAAGCAAGCACTCTGGGCAGGAGCCTCCTAGCTGGTGCCAGGGCCGGGGCCTCACGGGAAATCCCCCCAGTCATTACAGCAGAGGGGCTTGTTGGCCTGGCTTGTGGTGGGGGTCTGAGGGGCAGTGTGTCTCTAAGGCTCCTGTGGGTGTGCGTTTGTGTGCATGCGAGCCCCATGTGCATCTGGTCCAGCAGCTTCGAGGCTGCTGCAGGGGCCAGCCTCACCTACAGCTGAGAAAGACCCCTCCACCAGGCACACCTGGGGACAGTGCCTGGGAGAATGTTCCCCACTCAGGCTTGTCCCTAAAATAAAGCATGGAGATGGAGGCTGGCCACCAGCAGCTGCCTCACACGGGCTCCCTCGGGCCAGAGAGGGAGCTCAGCGCCAGATGTGCGGAGACACCAGCCAAGAGCTCTGGAATCTGCCTGGGGCCCCAGTGGCGGCTGGAGGGGTTATTTCCTGCCTGGGAGCAGGAGGAGGGAACAGCTCGCCAAGGAGGCCACAGCAGCCCCACTGTGCCCCTCGGCCCCCTGGAGGCCTCCCCAGCTCCACCTATGCCCTGTGCCAGCCTCTGGAAGACTGGCAGTGCCCTGGGCTGGGAACAGAGGTCTCCCCAGGCCACCTGGGCCAGCCACACCAAGGCCTGTGGAACCATAGCCTGCCACACAGGCCCCAGGGTGCCTGAGCTCCAGGACTTCGCAAGGCAGGCCCCAGGGCACCAACATCCTCCCTAAGAAGGTGGGCCCTGGCCCAGACTCCCCAGTTCAGCCTTGGCAGGACCACTCCTCTGTGTGGCTTTGGGCAAGTTAGGAACCTGAAGCCCACCTCTCAGGGCAGCAGGGAGGAGCCCAGGCTAGCAAAGCACTTACCCCTCAGGGCCCTGGGCAGGGGCACTCTTAGACAGCAGTTGGGCTGGTGGACAGGCGCTTGAGGCCACAGGCCTGGGACAGCAGCATGGCCCGAGGTTCTGGGTGGCTGCATCTTCTGTTTGCCTTAGAAATGCCACACAAGCTTACCAGCTTCCCACTGCTGGTGGGCTATTTATAACCGGGGCCACCAGAACAGGGAGCTGGCCTGTCCTCCCAGGTGCCATGCACGCACATGCACACACACGCACACACGGAGTGCATAGCTCCCCATTCACCAGTCACGCTTCACTGTGCAGCCAGCCTCTCTGCACAAACACCTTCAATTCTGTCTCAGAGGACCGACTGTAAGCTCCCCGACCCATGGCCCCCAGAAGCTTCTCCTCACTCTCCAGCAGCTCGAGGGGTGTGGGGATGGTGTGGGTGGGGCAGGGGCCGGCTACAGAGCAGTGCAGATGGCAGTGGCCACATTCAGTGAGGTCCTGTCCTGGGCAGGTGCTGCCCTCCTCCAGACACAGGGGTACCCACTTCTCAGCTGCGTGGGCAGGGCCATATGGAACCAGGCAGTCCAAGGTGACTGCGGAGGCCTTGTGCTCAGGGTGTGGGTGGCCACAGGCTTCCTGGAAGAGGCATGTGGTGTCCTCTACCTGGATAGGAGGCCAAGATGCCAGTGGCCACTCTAGTGATTCAAGGGGTCTCCAGAGGCCCTATCAAGAGGACTAACGGTGTCCCCCCAGATGTCCCCCAGCCTTTGGATGCCAGCCTGTGTCCTCCCTCAAGAACTGCGTGGTTGTGGTCCCAGCTTGAGAATATTTCTGAGCGGAGCCAGGAAGAGAGACAACCACCCAGGAGCCCCTGGTCCATGCACTGGATTCCCACAGTGGACCCCCAATGCCAGAGGATGGGTCTGAATCTTTAGCTGGCCCTGCCCAGCCTCTCCCAGCAGGCTGCCTGGCGGGTTCCTAGAAGGACTCCCCAGTTCCTAGAGTTGCTTGTCCTCAGGCCCCCCACCTGCTCTTCACCTCTGCCCTACTGTGCACCTTAGCTGTGGCTTCCTCTAGGAAGGCCTCTCGAGCCTCCCACCTCTGGTCCTAGGTTCCACTGTCCATTCCTGTCCCGAGCCCTCTTGGCTCCCAGCCTGGGTCATCCCCAGGAGGGGTCGTGGCTGGCGTCCAGAATGTGGTCCGACCCAAGACGTCAGCGAGGGGCCACGGTGTGATCCCAGTGATTTTGGAGGCGCCGGCCTCCCTAGGGCGGTTTTAGCCCTGTGGCGGGGGTGAGAGGGGCGGCGGACCCACAGACGCTCGGACCCACGGCCACGGCGGGCCGCGCCTCGTGGGTGGGGGCGAGGCGGACCGAGGGGCGGCGCGGTGGCGCCCGCGGAGGCAGGCGCCCTGCTCCGCCCCCCGCCTCCGGCCGCGGAGCTCAGTCAGCCGGGCGGCGCGAGCCGAGCGCGGTGGTGACGGCGCGCGCGCGGGGGGAGGGAGGAAAAGAGGGAGGGGCGGCGGGGCCGAACCGAGAGGAACGGGCGCGCGGGCCACCGGTGGCGGCTGCCAGGATGCTCCGGCCCTCGGGCCGCTCAGCTGCCAGCCATTCTCTCTGTCCCTGGCGACCGGCGCTCGGGCCAGGAGCTTGAGAGCCACAGGCCGAGCCGGAGGCGGGAGCAGCGAGCCGAAGCCCCGGGCGCCCGAACGCGCGGTGAGAGCAGCGCCCTGGCTCGGGGGCGAGCCGGGGCGAGGACCTCTGGGCGGGGAGGGGCTGTCCACACTCTGTCTGTCGCAGCGTCCGTCGGAGGGGCCTCGGACACCTCTTAGGGCTGCAACCCCCACCCCACCCCCCAACTTGGGGACCTTCGGAGTAACTTCCCCGGGGCTGGTCCCTTCCTTTCTCCCCCAGCCTCCGGGCTTAGCAGCGCCGCCCCAGGCTCTTGCTTGCACAGGGCGGCGATGGCCATTCTGGGGACGCCCACCCCTGCCCAGCGTAGCCCGAGGGGACCTCTGGGAACCGCAGTCGGCCCGCGTCTGGCTCCCCCAGCCGTCACTTAGACGCGCCCTCGGGGCTGGGCAGGGCCGGGGGTCCCGCTGGGGCTGGGCCAGCAGGGGGGCTCGGGCGGGGGAAATCTGAGAATCCAGGGTCCGGGACCGCGGGGGTGGGTGGGGGCGTGCGGGAGACTCTGAGGCTCTGCGGTTCGAGCCCCGCCCTGGACGGCGGCCAGGCCTTGTCCTCAGGGGACAGATCGTCAGTCCCAGCGGCGCGTCGGAGCGCAACCTGGGGGCGACGGACCGAGCCCGGGGAATCCTTTCAAGTTCTGGGTCTTCTTTGTTGCGCAATCGAGCCCTGGGGCCGCGTGGCCCCATTGGCCGGAGGCCGTGACGTCACGCCAGGGCCCCGCCCTCAGACCCTGCGGAGGGAGTCTTCCGGCTCGTGCGCCCCAGGCCTGTCACACCTGCATTCTGGTCTTTGACGTTGGGGGTGGGGGATCTCCATCCACAAAGGCTGTGGGGATGCTTTGAGTGTGATGCAGGAGAAACTTCCCAGCTTGGGGTAGAGATGCCCTGGGGGCGGACATCATGGGAGGGAGGCCAGCCTGGGGTCTGGTCCCAGGTACCCCCCTGCCCGTGAAGAAGGACCAGCAGGTGTGATCTGTGGGTCCCCATTCCGCAGGAAGCGGTAGCCCTTCTCCTACAGACCCAGCTCCCTCTCACTCCGATTTTGGAGACCTTGGTGTACACACTCCCCAGGCTCACTCCAGTGACGTTCTTCTCCCACCCCAGAACCACCACGCTCAGGGGCTGGGCCCTAAACCTGCCCCGCACTTCTCTCCGTGTTCTGCACTGGGCCGCGTGCCTCAGTGTTCCTCTCTGTGGTGTGGGGACAGTCGGGCCCACCCTGCATGGGTAGGAGGCTCAGAAAGACCATTTTAGCTAGAAGAGCAAAAAATACTTTGTTCCCGAGCATTTGGGGGTTGAGAGACCAGGGGTTGGTTGGCTGGTTGGTTTGAGAGGCCAGGATATTCTGTCAGGCAAACTGAGTTTGGGTCCTGGCTCAGCCATATGATAGCTTGGGCAAATGGTTTTGCTTTTCTCTCTCTACTTGACCATCTGTAAAATCGGGATGGGGACGTTGTCCGACACACAAAATCCCTGGGGATGCTCTCTGAGGGCAGTGTGCCCATTCACAGGAGGACACCTCCCTCCACCCGAGGGGTGTGATCCCAGGCCTGCAGACCTAACGCCTTGTCCTGCAGGGAGGCGCCAGACGCTAAGCAAGGAGATCACCAGCCCATGAGAGGTTGTGTCAGTGGCAGCCTTTGGCTCCTCTCCCCCGCCCCCCGCACCAGGGTTATGGGTCAGACACCCTGCTGGGGCATCTGAGGGAAGGCCTCCCCATCTGCTGGCTGAGGTGGCCCAGTGCAGGTGGAAAAAGGTACCGGCCCCCCAGGTGCATGCCGAATCTAGGGTCCTATTGGATACCTCAAGGATTAGTGGTGTCCGCAGCCTTCAGTCCACAGGGGCCCCCACACCATGCCCACCCCGGACCCCCAGCAGACTGCCAGTCACCCTATGGGGCTGGGGCAACCCCATGGCCTCCTCACCCCCAAAGCTGAGCTGTTCCGTGTGCTTCCTGGCCAGGGAGACCGTGTCCACTGGCAGGTCTGAGGTTCACCCACAAGTCCAAGCGGCGCCTCAGCCCTTGAGAGGCAGCGTAGCTCCTTAGGCTGGGACTTCGGTGAAGACACCCATGTGATAAACCCAAGGTGTGCACTTACCGTGTGCTGACCCCACTCTAAGCACTTCCTGGCCAAACCTCCTGACGAGCCGCAGTAGGTGCACACTGTCGTGCCCAGCTTGCCTATGAGAGAGACGAGGCCCAGCTGAGTTAGGTCACTATCGGGCGGGGCGTGGGGGCGTGGGGCTGGAGCCCAGCACCTGTCATCCCACAGGGTGTGACCTCAGTATGCTGAGGTCAGGGGCACTTGACGGACACCAGAATGGATGGTTGGAGGGTCCGACAGGGCCGCCCCACCTCCCCCACTGGGTCTGGGGTGGGGAAAGGAAGGCCATTCTGCAAGCAGAGGCCTCATGTTTAAGAAGGAAGTCCTTGGCCCCAGAAGAAGTCCCCCGAGCGCCTGAGGAGGCCCTTAAGGAGCATTGGTGTGCTCCAGAGTGGGCTCCTCCCCTGGGCCAGGTGTCTGGGTGGGTCCCCAGCAGAGATGTCCGGAGGAGTGAGACACACCCCTCAGAGGCCCCTCAGTGTCCAGGGGTTCAGGCCACAGGCGGACCAAAGAACCTCAGGCAAGACAAGCTTAGGGGCCTGGCTGTGCTGGGAGGTGCTGAGTCCTCTGATCTGAGTGCCGGGGTCCTGCAGTGGTGTGTCCCCCGCAACTGGAAACAGTCCCTGAGGGATCACGTGGCCATCACTCATGCAGGAGCAGAAGCGCAGCCAGTGAGATTCAACAGGCTCCTGGGTGAGATGGGCCAAGTGTAGGCAGAGCACACAGTGGGCCTTCACTCAGCTCTCCCCACACTGACTGCGCCAGGCTGACCGGAGGGGCCTGTTGTGGGGGCCCCACCTCAGAGGGAGTGGCCCCCAGTCCCCACAAGAGGCAGCTGAGGGCAGTCAGGCTGAGAAATGGGGGGCAGGACTCACTGTCCAGCTCCTCAGCAGGACGGGTGCCCCCCCCAACACGTGCCTCCTGCCCAGCACCCTTTGCCCGCTGGCTGTTGGCAGTCCTCTTTGGGTCGAGGTCTGGCCCCAGGGCTGTGCCAGGAGGAGCACCCCTGACGCCCAAGTCGCCTGCAGCATAATGCTGGGCACCACCCAGAGCACCCACTGTGTGCGAGACCCGCCTACCCCACCGCCCTGGAGAGAGAATCCTCCACCTGAGACAGCACAGGACGTGAGCGCAGGGACCCCGCCTGGACCACGCAGATAGAATGCTTAGTTTGCCCCGCAGCAGGGGGAGTGCAGGGCCCTCCAGGATGTGGAAGGCCAGCTGGGGGCTGCCCCTTCCAGGATGGGCATGAAAGCGGTCACCGTGAGGCAGGCCTCACAGGGGAGGGTTAGGGGACTCATCCTCCCAGCCACACCCTCGTTTTGCCCAATGAAATGGGACAAGCTATGGTGAGGGCCCCTGGGATGCCCTGGGGGAGCCTTTCAAGGACCAGCCTGGGGGGTGGGGGGTGGGAGCGTGTGCCAGTGACAGGGCTTGTGGCAGGGCAGGGCCAGGCCAGCAACACAAGAAGGCCTGTCTGGGCCTAGCCTGGCTGGTTCCCTGAAGGCACAGGCTGCATGTCTGGACCAGGCATGGGTGGAAGCGAGGGAATGCACTTATTAGGCACCTCCGTGTATGTTCCCTGAGCTACCAGGGACATGGACAGGAGGTCACAGAGAGTGGAGCAGCCCTGCCCCAGGCAGGGCCACATGAGTGACAGCATCCTGGGGGATCCTGCCCATCCCCCACCCCCAGGAGCCCCAAAGCAGTAACCGGAGGGCGTCACTGAGCCCTCTTTGGCTTCTCACCCACTGCAGATGATCGTGGCCCCAGGTGCCCCTGGACCACCGGGTGAGCGCTGCTGCTCCAAGCCTCAGCCTGGGTCCGTGGAGGATGCCCCAGCCGCCTGCGGGCTCCCGTCTGCACCATGAGCGATGAACGGCGGCCACCTGGCAGCGCCGTGGGCTGGCTGGCCTGTGGGGGCCTCTGCCTGCTGGCCAACGCCTGGGGCATCCTCAGCGTGGGTGCCAAGCAGAAGAAGTGGAAGCCTCTCGAGTTCCTGCTGTGCACGCTCGCGGCCACCCACATGCTCAACGTGGCGGTGCCCATCGCCACCTACGCCGTGGTGCAGCTGCGGCAGCAGCGCACTGACTACGAGTGGAGCGAGGGCCTCTGCAAGGTCTTCGTCTCCGCCTTCTACACTCTCACCCTGGCCACCTGCTTCTCCGTCACCTCCCTGTCCTACCACCGCATGTGGATGGTTCGCTGGCCCGTCAACTACCGGTGAGCTCCCGGCACCTGATCGGCTGCCGTGCTGGGAGAGGGGCCCATGGGCATGAACACAAAGACCACCTGCTGTGGCCGCACAGTGCCCTCGTGGGGACGACGCCCCAGGGGGGTGCCACACCTGTGCTGTGCTGGGGGCCTGCAGGGAGGCTCAGGAGGGCTGCTCTGGGCTGCAGGGGCACGCACACGTCGGGATGCCTGGGCATGCAGTGTCCATTCCAGAAATGCTTGATGAGAAGGACATGTGACAATGTGCATGAGTGTCCCCTGGGCAAGGGACAAAGACTGCCATGCTGGTTGTGGCATGCCTGTGATGTACTTGGGGCCAGGGCAGTTGCAGATCCTCGGCAGGTCCCTAGGGGCCTGCGGGAACCCTGTGAGTGACACTGGGTCCCTCTGTCCTACCCCCACCCTATGCCAGGCTGAGCAATGCCAAGAAGCAGGCGGTGCACACAGTCATGGGCATCTGGACGGTGTCCTTCCTTCTGTCAGCCCTCCCTGCCGTCGGCTGGCACGACACAAGCGAGCGCTTCTATGCCCACGGCTGCCGCTTCATCGTGGCTGAGATCGGCCTGGGCTTTGGCGTCTGCTTCCTGCTGCTGGTGGGAGGCAGTGTGGCCATGGGTGTGGTCTGCACAGCCATCGCCCTCTTCCAGACGCTGGCTGGGCAGGGGGGGCGCCGTGAGGACCACCGTGCCTTCACTGTGCCCACCATCGTGGTGGAGGATGCGCAGGGCAAGCGCCGCTCCTCCATCGATGGCTCCGAGCCTGCCAAGACCTCGCTGCAGATCACGGGCCTGGTGGCCGCCATTGTCTTCATCTACGACTGCTTCATGGGCTTCCCCGTGCTGGTGGGTGAGCCTGTCAGGGGCTGTGGGTTCCGGGACGGCCCTGGGGTGGGCACACGGCAGGCAGCGGTGGGTGCTTGCATCCTCGCACTCAATCATTTTTTTTAAGGATTTTATTTATTTAGTTAGTTTTAGAGAGAGGAAAAGGGAGGGAGAAAGAGAAGAAGAGAAACATAAATGTGTGGTTGCCTCTCACGTGCCCCTACTGGGGACCTGGTTCTGCAACCCAGGCATGTGCCCTGACTGGGGATCGAACCCGCAACCCTTTGATTCGCAGGCCAGCACTCAGTCCACTGAGCCACACCAGCCAGTCACACCCAGTCGTTTAAGGGGGGGGCGTTATCCACATCCCCATTTTACAGGCTTGGAAACCAAGGTTCCGAGAGGTAAATGACCGACCCAAAGTCAGGGTAGCCACTGTGGGACTTGAACTCACCTCAGGTGACTTCATAGCCCAGGGTCTTTCTGCCACACTGCAAGGGGACTCTCTTCCCTGAGTGAGGCCCATGTAACGCAGAGGGGATGGAGGTGCCCACAGGCTTCCTGGTGGGTGCAGGTCTTGGGACGCACAGAGTGGGGCCTTGGTGTGGCAGAGTCGGCTTCGGTCCTGAGTTGGGAGGTAGGGCAGGCTCTGACTGTCTGCTGGGGAGTCAGACTTGATCCTGGGGCCTAAGGAAGGTCAAGGTGAGGGCTGGTCTGAGGAAGGCCTTGCCTACAGGGTCCAAGGTTTAGTGAGGCTACCTGGGTTCCTGTCAGTGAGGCCAGACTGGGGCCTGGCCCAAGAATGAGGTCTGGACCCAGTAGCCAAGCGATCCCACTCATGGGTCTCCAGCCCAGCCCCTTGGAGGGTCTGGAGCAGGACAGGGAGGGGCGTAGGGACAAGGACCAGCCATAGAAAGGCTTCACCCAAGCAACTGAGTAGGGCTGTGCCCCTGGAGACATTGTAGGACAGGGGTCCCCAACCCCCAGGCCACAGACCGGTACTGGTCCCTGGCCTGCCGGGAACCGGGTAGCACACAGGAGGTGAGTGGCCTCCTGTCTCTCCCCACCCCACCGTCTGTGGAAGAATTGTCTTCCACAGAATCGGTCCCTGGTGCCGAAAATGTCGGGGACCACTGCTGTAGGACACAAGCTCAAGAAGCTGACAGTGGGATGTCAACCTCGCAGTCAGGCACGCAGCTCCCAGCCACCTGCGGCTCCATGTTTGATGGGCTCAGGACCCCCCAGTATGGGCGGGGTCTGCTGTGTGCAGTGGGCCTCAGCATCCCCATCCGTGTGCTGAGGGAGGAAAGGAGTGTGTATGAAATTGCCCCTCCCCAGCTTCTCTTCAGGGCAGAAATGGGGGGGCGTTCACAGAGCCCACTTTGCTCTGCAGGCCTGGCGCAGCGTCAGGAATCTCAGCCTTGCCCTGTGGGGAGTTCTTGGCTCATGTCTCGGAGAAGAACTGAGTCCCAGACAGACTGAGCACCTTCCCGAGGGGCATGCAGCCCGTGTGCAGAACCTCTCTGATTCCTCTCTGATGGGGTGGCAGGGAGAGGGGAGGCACCCTGGGCAGTGACCCCAAGGCCACCTGGCGGGGCCCTCTGGTCCTCAGAAACTGCTCTGTTCTCCTCTGGGGTCCCAGGCCTAGACCCACAGAGGAGGGGCAGGGCCGAGGAGGGGACCGGCCGTGCAGAGCGAGGAGGGCAGGATGGTCCCTGAACTGGGAGGCCTGAGCCCTGGGCCTCCCAGCGTGTTTCCTCTTCCCTAAAAGGGGGCAGTGATCCATGCCCCACCTCTGTCCTCAGGCAGTCCTGAGGGTGACAGGAGGGATGGCACACCAGTGCTGCCAGGAATGCTACAACAGGCTCTGCATGCTTGGGCCTATGACTCTTTCCCTGGGCAGCCAGCTGCTCTCTGTGGTCAGGGGCTGCTACGCCACGCTCTGGCCCTTTCTCACCCCAGAGCCTGAGACTCAGTCTACTGCCGCCAGCCCCTCCACTGGCGGGCGGGCAGTCAGACCTGCCATCCAGACAGCGGCAGGATGGAGTCGGGGAGGGGGAGCCCTGCGATGGGGTCCTGCCGGGTGCCAGGTGGGGTGCTGTGCCCACAGGTGGTGAGCTTCAGCAGCCTGCGGGCAGACACCTCGGCGCCCTGGATGGTGCTGTGCGTGCTGTGGTGCTCGGTGACCCAGGCCCTCCTGCTGCCCATGTTCCTCTGGGCCTGTGACCGCTACCGGGCTGACCTCAAGGCCGTCTGGGAGAAGTGCGTGGCCCTCATGGCCAATGACGAGGATTCGGATGATGGTGAGGATGCCCTGAGACAGGCCCTGGGGATAGGGGCCTCTGGGGGAGGTCACTGGAGTCACTGGGATAACAGCTGCAAGGTACCGCCCCGTGGCACTGAGGCAGTGCCTATTGTCAACTGCCAAACACCCCCTGTGTCACCCCCACATGTGCTGGAACCCCGAAGGGGCCACAGTGTCCCATGGAGCACCCTCCCGTCCTGCTTGCTGCCCCAGGCAGCAGCTATGGACACTGGACGGCACGTGTTCAGAGCTTCCGTCCTTGGGGGTCCCGGTGGCTCCTGCAGACCTGGGTCCTGTCTCCCCCAGCAGTGACGGTGTCATGCTAAGCTGAGACCTTGCTTGTGCCAGGCACTGCCTGCCCCTTGTGTACATTTAGTTTCCTCCAGCCTCACGAGGTAACTTCAGGCTGCAGCCCCATTGACAGGGGAATTTGCGCCATGGGTGACCTCCCCAGTCCCACAGATAAAAGGGGGCAGAGTCAGGATTTGAACCCAGGACCCTGCCCTTCCTTGTTTCCACTAACCGGCCCTGTGCCCTGTGCATGTCTGTGGGAGTCCTTGGAGTCACTCTGGGGTGCCCCCAAGTTTCCGAAGCTGTAAGATTCTGCCCCGCCCTGCAGATGCCAGCCTGGAGGGTGGTGGTGTGCCCCCGGACCTGGCGCTGGAGCGTTCCCTTGACTACAGCTACAGAGGCGACTTTGTGGCCCTGGACAGGATGGCCAACTATGAGCTGTCCCTGGAGGGGGGCCTGCCCCAGATCTACCCACTGGGGCCCTTGCAGGAGGACAAGATGCAGTACCTGCAGGTAGGGACCGGGCTGGGCTCGGAACATGGGGGTGAGGGGCATCCTGACCTCCTCCAGGCCCCTGCCCTCTGAGCCTGTCTCAAGCCTCCCACTGCCCCAGGGGACGGCTTTCACTCTCCTTAATGGGCTGGTCCCGGATGTGGAGCCTGTGCAGGTGGGACACCCAATTCCCTGTTCCCGTGTTCCTTTGTGCATTCCCTGGGAGAATGGCGCATCTGATATCTGTGTTATTTCCTTGGGGCTCAGCACCTTACTCAAGGGGTCTTCTCCCCAACCACAGATGACAACACTGAATCTTGGTGAAACTGACACTCGCCCGTAATAGAACCAGGGTGCTCAGCCCCAGGTGTCGTTCACGATCCACAAGCCCCCCGGCCCTGTGTGGGGAGGCGTGGGTCCCTATTTTCCAGGAGGGCAGCCTTGGTTAACCCCGCCGGTCCTGACAGGTCCCGCCCACGCGACGTTTCTCGCACGAAGACGCGGACCTGTGGGCTGCGGTCCCGCTGCCCGCCGTCCTGCCTCGCTGGGGCTCCGGCGAGGACCTGGCCGCCCTGGTGCTGCCCGCCGGGCCCGACCGGCGCCGCGACAGCCTGCTGCCCTTCGCGGGGGACGCGCCCCCTTTCCGTCCGCGCCGCCGCTCGGCCGAGAGCCTGCTGCCGCTGCGCCCCGCGGCCCACAGCTCGCCCACCAGCAGCCCGCGCTGCCGCCCCGGGCCTGGCGCCCGCTCCGTCTCGGCCTCGCTGCTGCCAGACGCCTTCGCGCTGACAGCCTTCGAGCGCGAACCGCAGGCCCTGGGTCGCCCACCCGCCCCGCCGTCGCTCTTCCCCGCGCGCGTCCCGGACGCCGCGGACCCCGCCCAGCCCCGCGAGGACGCGGCGCCCCCTGGCGGTGCCGGCGAGCCATGGAGCCCCGGGCCGCGCCCGGCAGCGCAGGCGCACGCGCGGCCCTTGAGGACGGCCTTAAGCGCATCTTGGGGGGAGCCCGCCGACTTGCACGTGGCTGCCGGCGGCGGTGGCGGCAGCACCAGCAGCTTCCTGAGCTCCCCATCAGAGTCCTCGGGCTACGTGACGCTGCACTCGGACTCCCTGGGTTCCGCGAGCTAGGGGCCATCCGCGGGCCAAAGCACCAAAGATGCCACCTGCCCGGCGGGGCTCAGGGCAGCGCGGCACTGAGCTCGCCAAGGACGCCGGGATGTGTGTCAGCTCTCCCGGGGCGGCGGGACGCGACATGTTCTCCCGAGAAGCAGGCATTCGCCTGGAGGAGCGAGGGCTGCCCTGGACAACTGCGATGGGCACTTTATTCCCGGGTGATGTAGAGTGAGGCTGAACTTGGGTAGAGGCGGGCTCTGCACGTGCGCAGCTCGGAACAGGCTGCGCTGGAGGCGGGGGATCCCCGGGACGGGGCTACCACCAGATGAACAAAGCCGGGCTCTGCGGGAGGGGGAGCCACTGGACTTCGCCCAGCTTTGCACTCAGCACTAGAACCGTCTCACCTCAGGGGTGGGGTGCAGAGGGTCTCTAAGCACAGGGGCCTTCAGAGCCCAAACAAGTTCTCAAGAGGTCTCCTTGCAGACCCATTCTGCCTCTGTTTCCCCATCTTCGATGAGCAGGTGGCTGTGTTAACTCTCAGGACTGAAGCCGTCTGCTGGTCCAAGTGCCCTGGCCACTGAGTGGACACTATACCCACCTTGACCACTATTAGCGCCCTCATTCTCATTACTTCTCATTGCCTGTCCCCACCATGTTGGTCACCTCTGGGACTCCAACCGTGAGGGTCGTGGGTACATGGTGGGAACTGCTGAAGCAAAGGAAGAGTGGGCTTCTTTTTTCTGGTGCCCATCCCCAGCTTCAGCCTGACCCTGCAGGTCTGGCTGGAAGGGATCCTGGCCTACAATCTCCCAGGCTCTGAGTTGAAGGTCTGGTTCCTGGCCTGCGTGCTCCCCCACACTGTGGGCAGGGCTCCTCTTTACTGTCCCTCTTGGCAGTCAGTCCCTCATGCCAAGCTCCCCATTGGGGAGCTCACTGTCCCCCAGCAGCTCCGGGCTTTGCCATGGGCCCTGGAGAGGAGCCTGCTGGGCCTTCTGTGGGGAAAGCCTCTAGATGCAGGCTAAGGAGAGGCCCAGGAACAGCTGAGTTGGAGGGACGGGGCAAGTGCAGGGGCCGTCCTCTCCAGGCCCCTGCCTCCGTGCAGTGGCCCTGAAACAGGAAGCTCTGGAGCAGGCCCAGGGGCCTGTTCACTGCTCCCTCCCGCTCCGCCTCTGTTCTGCCAGGGTCCAAACCCTTCTCCTCTCCCCTCAGACTGGGTCCCAGCTGCAGAGGAGGCCCCTGGCAGGGGAGAGGATGCACTGCCTGGCTCCGTCTCCACTGGGGAGGCTCCTGCAGTGCCAGGCCCAGGGGGAGCCTGGGGGATGAGCTGGCCTCAGGGGAGCAAGGCACAGGACTGCAGTCCAGCCTGGCCAGCGCTCCTGTGCCTTCAAGGACCCGTATGCCATGAGGTCACCAGCTAGCCATGCTCCCCCCTCAGGCTGGCCCATTGGGGTTTCACTCTATTTCATATCCAAGGGCAACACGTGCAAGGGGACATGGTACCCTGAAGTCCCTCTAATTGTGGTTTTCACAAAATAAAGAGCAGGGAGGACCCTAAGCAGAGGACCCTGGGGCTTGGGGTCCCTCTCACACTTTGTGCAGCTTCCAGGCCCGTTTGCTGCGTTGATGAGCAGCTTGACCCTGGGCTCAGTGGGGCGGGAGTTCTATCTTCTTACCACCACCCAGCCCACAGCCAGGGATCCGTTTGTAGTTTTTATGACAACTAAGCAGTTCTCCTCTGTACAGAATCCAATAAAAACTTCCTAAAATTTGCACCTGGCACTTTAAGCCTGGTTTCATGGTAGCACCTTTCTAGAATCCGACAGCACCCCTGGCCAGCTGCCCCCAATTGTTACTTCCTCTGGGTCCTGCACTCCTCTACTAGTGCCCTATTCCTTTGGACTTGCCCTTCTCTTCCAGAACGTGCTTGGGTCCCATGCAGAGAATTTGATAGGCCTGGAGCAGTGGGGTGGGCACCAAGGTCCTAACAGCCGGAGGAGAAGCCCTGCCCCCAGTGATGGCCTCAGACACCGCTCACAGATGACCCCTGTGAGGTCGATCCAGGAGGGTGAGGAAGGCAAGGCAGTTGGAGCCGGGAGTCGCTGGACCTGTTGTGCCCTGTGACCAGCCGGCCAGTGGGGCAGGAATTCAACCTGGGTCTGCGGTGCGAGATCGCCACCTGGTGCCCAGAAGACATATTGGAGCCGCACCCCTCACCTCCCCGAACACACACCGAGGGAGGCGCGCAAGCGGCAGGGAAACGGCTGCGGACGGTGGCCCCACCTGCGCTGGAGAGAGCCCGCTGCACCCGGTGGGGGAGCCGGCCGCTCTCTCCCTGCGGTCTTACCAGTAGTGTGGGTTTAGCACCCGAGCAACACAGGAGCAGCTCAAAATGAGAATTAAAAAAAATTATTGATTTTAGAGACAGAGAAAAATATCATTTGTAGTTCCCCTTATGCATTTTTTGGTTGATTCTTGTACGTGCCCTGACCGGGATCCAACCCGCACCTCGGCCGATCGGGATGACACTCCAACTCTCTGAGCAAAATGAGAAGAAACGTTTCATACGAAGTTAGTCTTTGTAGTTCAAAAAGATGCACTGAGCCCTGGCTGGTGTAGCTCAGTGCATTGAGTGCGGGCCCGGGAACCAAAGGGTCCCGGTTCGATTCCCAGTCAGGGCACATGCCTAGGTTGCAGGCCAGTTCCCAGCACGGGACACAAGAGAGGCAACCATACATTGATATTTCTCTCCCTCTCTCCTTCTCTTCCCCTCTAAAGATAAATAAAGTCCTTTTTTAAAAAAGATGCACTGAAGTAGGCATCGTGGAACAAAATAGAGCCATCCTTGTTTCTTTATACCCATTTCACAGATTTGCACTGTCTTTATTCTGAATTTCAAGCTGGTGAGGGGGGGCTAAAATCCCTTCCTGGGCACAATGCAGGAATCCCGCCCGTCCCCTACTCTCAGTCTCCCCCTCGAGTGCCGGGCGGGACCCCTGAAACGGGCGCCCAGCACTCCGAGGGCTGTCGAGCGTCGTCGGCACCAGAAATCCGGAGGCAGGGTCTCTGTGGAGCCAGCCTCCGTCTTTGGTGAGTGGGAAGGGGCGAACTCTCCCACGAGAGGAGCTCGGCTTCACTCCAGCCGCCCTCACGCTGGCGTGACGGTGCTCGCGGCCCCTCCAAGAGCCGCGGAGCTCCGCGTCGGGTGCACGGGGAGGTGTTCGCACGTCGAGGATGAGCTCTGGGCGGGCCGGCTGCGGGGCAGGGGCAACTCGGGGCGGTGCTTCTTAGAGCAGCGGGCATCGGAGCGTGGGCTAAGGCGAGGATGTTGCATCGCGCGTAGAGGGGGTGGGATCCCTGGAAGCCGAGAGGGTCTAGGGTGGGGGTGAGATGGGGGCCCCTCGCCCTCGGGGCGGGCCCGGCGTGCTTTGTGCCGGTGGGAACCGGGCGTCCGTGGCCTGTTGAATGGGCCGGGGCGGGGCAGCGATTCTCCTCGCTGCGAGGGGTCTGCTCTGCGCCGCTGCGGCTGCGACCTTCCCACCGCCGCGCGGCTGCGGGGCGGGGGCGAGGGCGGGCTGCCGGCCCCAGGCCCTGGGAAAAAGGCGCAGCCCAGGACACCCCTCCCAGCCCCTTTAGAGGTGAGTGGATGCGAGAGCGCCTCCAGCCGGAGTGGGTGGGGCTGGGGTGGGGGTGGGTTAGGCCTGGAGAGCTGCCCCGGGCGCCGCGTCTCCGCGTATTTCCCTGCGGGCACGCGGCACCCTCTGGCGACCTTCACCCCGGGACCAGATCGGGCGTTAGAGGTCCCGGCCGTCCTCACTGCAGCGCTCAGAACTGCGCCCGCACAGCACATGGGGGCCCGCTTGAGTCCGAGGCCACCCCTGGGCTTCACCAGGGCCTCCACAGGCGCGACCCCGGGCTCTCGGCGCAGTGCCCAGACGCCGACTGCGGGGCTGAGACGCTGGGGAACGGGCCGGGGAGAGCGGCGGGGAGGAGGAGCCGGGGTGGTGGAGATCGCGCGCCGCCGGCGGCGGAGTCCCGCCCCCAGACCGCGGGGGCGCAGGGGCCCCGGGGCGCTGGCGCCTCGGGGCCGGGAGTGGCGCTGTCCTTGGTGCTGCCGCCCGCGTCCTCGTGCGCCAGGGGGCAGCCCAGGCCGCCGCCGCCCTCTTCTCCGCGCCGCTGAAGCTGCCCAACTCCCGGCGGACAGCCGCGGAAGCCGGACGGGTGCTGGGCTCCGCTTGGGACCGGCCAGAGCCCTGCGGGGAGGCGAGCGGACGCGAGAAATGTGGAGGGCAGGGCAGAGTAGAAGAGGGGAAGAGGGAAGAGTTGTGGAGAGGACAGAGAGAGGGGAGAGTGTGGAGGGGAGAGAGGGGAGGGGAGGCAACCTGAACGCTGCCCCGGGGCCAGACCTTCCTCCCCTCGGATTACCACCCACAGCCCGCGGGGCCTTGGCTGCCGCCTGTCTCCAGCAGTCTGGGCCCCTCCTCGCCCAGCTGCCCGCTGCCCTGTGCTGCCTTCTCCTTCCGTCCCTCCTGCATCTGGCCTTCTGCATGGCTCTGACCTCCCAAGGCCCGCCACCTCCCCGCCTCCCCCCCGAGTCCCCTCAGGGCCCACCTCTACCGTGCAGCGAGCTCTGGAGGCTGTTCATGTACTTGACGCTCAGCTCCAGGATGTCTGCCTTCTCCAGCTTGCGTTTCCGGATCTGCGGGGCGTGGAGAGGGTTCTTGGCTGGGGCGCCGGGGTTGGGGATGGCCGCACCCACCACCACCACGCCCCTGGGCCTCACCTGGTGCGAGTAGTGCTTCTCCAGCAGCGACCTGAGCTGCTCCAGCGACACGTTGATGCGCGCCCGTCGCTTCTTCTCCACCAGCGGCTTGGAGATCTGGGGGTGAAGGGCTGTTAGAGGGCAGGGCCACCACCCTCCGGTCCTTCGCTCCCGCCAGCTTGGCAGGGCCCCCACCCTGAGTCCTTTAGAACCCCAGACCTTCCGAAATCTGGCCGCAGGGCCGCTGGAACTGCCCCGGGTCTCGGGCTCAGTGCCCATGTTTTTGTATCTGCACCCTCGGGCGGCAGCACAGCCTTTATAGGGGCCCCTCGTTTACATGTCAATGAGATGATTCTGGAGTCCAGGAATTCTGGAGGAGGGGACGAGGGGGACACACCGGTAAACTCCCCACCTCCCTCTGCCTGGAGCTCCCTTTCATAGCCCAGGGCATCTCTCCCCCGCCCCCAGAGAGTGACCCCTTCTACCCTTTCTCAGCCTTCTCTTTATCCCTCTCGCCCCCATTACTTCCCAAGGCTGGGGGCCCCTCCTGTGCCCATCCCTTCCATGTCTGTCCCATCCCAGTGGCCCTAGGTTCTGGGCCTCACCCCCAGGCCCACTCGCCTAGGCCTTGCTGCTCTTATCTCCAAGGGTTCTCTGGGGCACCCACTGGGGCGTTCCAGCTTCCAGTCCCGCGAATGACCGTGACAGAGCACCAGGCCTCTGC
>PVKM010016343.1:0-26919 GCA_004027735.1 Carollia perspicillata
ATGTTTTTATAAAACACATCAATATATTGTTAAGATTCAAGGGCAGAAAAGGCCATGGGACAGATATTTTCAGAAAACATTTAAGAGGGCAGGTCTTTGCTCTAAAGATGAGGCTATCCGGGGAGAAGATAAAATTAAGCGAAGACTGTAAATGAAATATTCAGGAAAGGTGATGAGGCTTAGAAGGTAAGTGTCATTTAGGCTGTGAAGTTCTTGGCTAAAGGGCATGTGTTTATCCTCTGAGAAATTGATTTTTCTTTTACATTTTCTTGTCTTCTCCTTCAATAACTGTGTTACATTTGTAATAAAAACTCAGTATCTTTAAAAACTGGAGAGAAGGAGACAGCAGGATCAGGATAGCTGGAATTAAAGTTGTCTGATTTTTTGTCTTTCTCCTAGTCAAAAGTAAAAAAGTCAAAAGTGTTCTGCTCATAATGGGAAAATGACCGTGCGTGTGTGTGTGTCTTCGTATGTGTGTGTGTGAAGACAGAGGGAGAGATGTGCGAGAGTGGTGTTTGGGAAGGAAGGTATTCAGGTGTTGCTGTGTAGGACAAGCAAACCTTTTCGTGTATTTATGCTAGTGGGTGCAGTGATTGTGTACAAAGTAAGAGGTTTGGATTCCTGAGTTAATATTTTAGAGAATAAACAATTTCAGACAATGGTAAGGTCTAGGGTGAGTCTGAAAATGGACTGAAGTAGAATTGAAATGTATGAAGGGAACAGTTCAAGGCTAAAATAGAGAACAGAATGGCGAATAGAAGGTACAATCCCCTGGGATGGAAGCAACAGTTGCCAAGGAACTGAAAACTTGGTTATGTGGTAAAATTCTCAATAGAAACATGTGTGAGCAGACATCGGACCAGGGAATGTATGTAGAAAACCAAACCGAACAAAATACAACTCTGTTGTACACTTTAAAAGGAAATGTGATATTTAAGAGAAGGTGCTAAAAATATTTTAGAGTAAGCAATTTCTGGTGCAATGATGTTTAGTCCAGAACATGACTCAGCAATGTGCATATGAGTTGCATAAACATGGAAAAGGTAGTTTAGAAGCTGTGGACATATTAAGGATGTTAAAGGAGCTCAGAAGGCCTAATGGATGTTGTTAAGAACAGACAAAATTGATATAGAGAAGTAAGTAGGGAATTGATGAAAACAGCATAATGACAGCTAATAAAAAAGTTATATTATTAACAGTGATTATGAGATACAGAGAAAAGGGATAGGGAGTAAAAAGAATTGTTAGAGAGGAATATCAGTCTGATCTTGGTGCACATATCAGAAACTACTTAAAACAAGAAATTATAAAATTGTTGGAAGTGTATCAGAACACAGGTTCAGCTGCCTGCCTCAGTGAGAACCAAACCTGTGGAACAGGTGCTGGTGAGGAGGAGAGTGGTCTGTTTAAGTGTCAGCCACCTGAGAAGGTGGAGGACTCTCAACCCAAAGCCCATCTTAACAGCTCAGTGCAGACATAGGTTTTATTAGGAGGGAGAAGGAAAGAGGAACAAAGAAGTCAGGGAGTGCGGGGTTGAAAGTTCTCTACGTGTTAAGTCAGCACAGTTGATTCTGCTATTATCTCAAAACTGGTCCAGAGGAGTTCCAGTTTTTATGGTTGGGAATCAGCTAGTCTCTGGGAGCCAGAATGTCTGTTTGCTGGAGTCAGCCTCTTTCCCTAAAGCAAGTTCCTGGAATTCTTATACAAATATGGTGATTATCCATGGGTTACATATTAGTTAACAATTCATGTTTTGTAAAATCACTTTTAACAGAAGAGAGCAGAGAGGTGGGTTATAGAAGGACTACTGAGTTGGAAAACAGAGTCACCTGTCATTGCCCAGTCACTCCACCACAGCTGAGATGCAGAGATCAGGAGGCGGCAGGAAAACCATTGTCAACAATCACAGGTGCCCAGAGGCCACACAGGAGAACGCAAGGCCATTCGTTGGAGCCTCTGTGTCAGCCACCGAACCTGACGGAGGAAGGGTACCCTTGGTCTCTCTTGTACCTTCCAAATTTTGCTTGCATGCATCTTATTGACAGAACCTAAAACAAATTCAGAAATGTAGTTTCCAGGATGCAGGAATCTTAGATCAAGGAAAGAACAAAGAAGCAGGTGGAAATGGAGGCTGATAGACAAACCCAGGCAATTTATGAAAATGAGAAGTAAGAATCCTAGAGCAAGCCAAAATTACACTCTTAAAAACGGTAATAAGTCCTTTGTTGACCATACACACGTCCAGGTCAACATGATGGTGGTAGTATCAAAACATAGAGGGAAATAAATAGCAAGACCTCAAACCTGATTACTTCTCTCAAATACTACCTGCCTCAACCAAACGTTTGGCAAGTGCTGGGAAAGAGTGCAGTGCAGTAGTTGCAGTACTGACTATATCGTTCTCACAGCCCAGATGGGAAGGTCAGTCACGTGTTTCTTAGAGCAGTAGCTTTCCAAGCACAGTGCCTACGCTAGCAGCAGGAGCACCTGAGACCTTGTTAGGCAAGCAATTTCTCAGGACCTACCCTAGGCCTAGTGAATCAGAGATTTTAGGGGTGAATCCCAATATTCTGTGTTTTAGCAAACCCTCGAGGTAATTCTGATACATGCTAACATTTGAGAGCCTTCATGTTAGACAAAAAAACTCTGGTTATAGGCTTCTATTTAAATGTTAAAACTCCATTATACCCTTAAAATGAGTCATGCACCTAATTAGTTGATATTACCTGGGACTAAAGCATGATTGTTTCATAATATGCTGTATTTTATAAGTTGTACAAATGTATTGTCTGTGAATTTTCTGATTAAACTGAATTTCAAGAAACACAGAGACTATCATTTGAGAAATTATTTCTTGACTTTATTTAATAAAGGCCCAATATACCTTTTTGTATGCAAAAATAAGTATAGCTGAAACTAAATAGCACTTAATATGGTGAAGCATCGCTTTGGGCACATACTTGCACTAGCTAACTTAATACTCACCTATAGAATAGCTGTCATTATTATCACCTTTGTATAGAAGAGAAAATGAATGTGACAGAGCTGAGGTTTCATAGCTAACTAGTTTAACTCCAGGGTCTGCTATTTGCACTAGACATACCGTATTAGAGAGAAAGCAATACTACAGGGGTATTTATATACTCCGGACACATTTTTAAAGGAAATTGATTTTCTTCTTTTACATGCATGTACAAAGTTAGAAAATCATAACTTTCTACAATAATAATAAAAGTTTTAGCTTAATCTTTTCTCCATAAAAGTTTTACAAAAGTAGATAATTAGTCCTCATAATATTACTGAATGGTGTTACTAAGTTAAAATTGGCTTTAAAAATCATACTGCATTCAATGATATTTGCTTTAAATAAACCATATGATATTGTGACATCCCATTTTCATTTGGAGACACAGTGATAGAAGTAAAAGAGAAACATAATAGCGACAAAACAAGTGATTGCCAAGTTAGGATCGCAATACAAACTGCTTTTCCTTAGTCTAAATTTCATCTTTTCTTGAGGTAATGGCTCATACTGTTGTTTTCACTAAGGAAGAAAGTTTTAAGACTCAGAAAGTCAATAATCCTTTTGAAAGAGAGAATTAATGTGTCTTCAGTGTAACCAACTCCAGTGATATCAGTGGGGCCTATTAGAGAAGTATTACAAGCAACATATGATCACATCTGAACTGTAAGTACTTCCATTTTCTGTTAACTGGTGTTGTGAACAGCCTTCTGATAATGGGAATTTGTTAAAAAGTGGTTTATTAAAATGTCTAGTTTGGGTACCTTCTCATTATTTTAGATAAATTACAACTCTGAATAAGACTTGAAGGCACCATTTTTTAGTGCCAACGAAATAAAGTAAAGTCTGTTCATGGCAGTGAAAATGAAGCTACTATCAGTTCTGTTAGGAAAACAGTATATAGAAGCATTAATTACTTTCAGAGAAGAGAGATCTATGCCTCAGGTCGATACTAATTTAATGGTGCTGCTTAAAATATAATTAATTATTCAAACGCAAAAATAAATTACTCAAATATTTTAATAATGATTTTCTTCAGCCCATGTTTAGAGGAATACTAATAAAAAACTCAACATTGAATTCTATTTATCAATGAATATGGTAATATTTTCAAAATATTTTCTGAAAGATTTTAACTAAATGACAACTGAAAAAGGAAAGAAAGAAAAGTTCTGTGTTAACCAGTAGAATTTATTATTATAAGAAATATTTATCATTAAGAGAACTTTCAAAGTTTTAGATCATGAATGATATATAATAGGCTTGGCAAGTTAGGTTAGTATTAAGGGTCTTTGATTCAAACCATGCCCCAGCCAGTATTTAGCATATATTCCAGAATTTTATTTTTATCTTTGCTTATATAGGTAATTTCCTGAAGGATTAGGTTTTAAGGAGTGTTTTTAAAATCATAGTGGCTACTGTTTTCACTCTTAAAGTAAAATAGATTAGACTTTACTGAGAGTAAATGTTTTCATAGGATATTCTCAGCAATAGTAGGACAAGATGGTTTAACATGGTTCTTGTAATCTGAAACTAATGTGCAAAATTTACAGATGGATATTGATAAATATTGTATGACTTAATTATGAAGTGATATGTAAATGTTATGCAAAGTATGGAAAAGATTCCAATTGATTATATAACTGATGCTTGGTTCTCTGTCAATACATTCCTTAATATAGGTAACATATATATTTTTATTACTATTATGTCTACTCTAATAATAATCTTTTCTTTTAAATTTATAATTATGAAAGTTTATTTTTAAAATGGATATATTAAAAAAGAAATACTATATGACTTATCTTCTATAATGTGAGTGTCATACACTTCAGCAGATAAAAATATATTCACCCTATAAATATTTTGACACTGAGTTTATAAGAACAAATAATTTCTAGTTTCCCTCATGAAATACATATATCCAGATGGAATTGTTATTTGTATTTCTATATTAAGAAGCATTTTATAAAATGTAACTGAAGGCTATATTAAGTAAGGAATTTGTGCTATCTTACAGGTGGGGAATAAAATGGGTTTTACTCTATGCAAGTCTGTGACCTTCATGGGCAGTTGTCTTACCTCTTTCAGACTGACACGGTACATTCAGGGACAGCATCTCATTCACTGATGGTTGGAAATCAGTTGAAAGCAAAGAACCAAAGCTTAGATTGTAGCACACTCACAACAAAAACTGAACCAGAAGAAAATGGAGCCACCTATGATAATGAAGCAAGCATGGTTTTGTGAGCAGTGAAAATCAATGGGACAAAAATGGACCCCTTTCCTCCCATTGATTTGTTTTTCTTTTGCCTGTTTCTTGGAGCTGTACTCAATTACTCAATTTTTCTGATTCCCTTCTCCTTCCTCATTTTTTTCTTTCCTCTTCCTTCCTCTCCCTTCCCTTCATGTTGTCATGGAACATCAGACTTAATAAAGGTTTCCCACAAAAGACAGCAATGTCCTTGTAACCCCCAAGTGTGAATCACCAAATTCTTAGCACATATTATTGAACAGCTAAACTTGTAGTTTCACTTGGATATAGTTTTATTATCTAAAATTCACGGGGGGATCACAATAAAACACTCAATATTCACCTTTGAATTTATTCCTCCCTATGCTTCCCCTCAGTAAATGGCAATCAGTCTTTAAACCAAAAAACATAGGAAACCTCTTTGATTTTTCTTTTCCCCTCCACCCAGCATTCATTTAAATAACAAATCCTGTTAGCTCTCCCTTCAAAGGACGTTCTAAGTCCTCCTGTGTATGTTTGTTTCTGCTGCAACCACCCTAGTCCAAGTCAACACCATTTCTTATTTCTACAGTCACTTCCTGACCAATCATCTATTTTCCAGCATTGTAATCTCCATAGGGAAGGCGAATGATATTAAAAAAAAACATAAATCAGGGCAGATAAGCCTTCTACATAAACTGTCTATTTGAAATTCTCCACTGGCATGTTTATTGTGATATAAATCCAAACTTTTTGTCATGGCTTAAAGGGCCCTATCATTCTGGCCTGTCCTTTATTATTTTCCAGATTCCAAATACTTTCATTCCTCCCTGCCGCCATTGTCCTGTCCTGACTGCTACACTTGCTCAAGCCTTATGATTCTGCAACGACCTTGGATGATTTGCCCCCAGATCATTTTCATCATTTGAGTATCAGCTCAAATTATATCATTTTTCACAATATTTATCAATATCTGAAATTATGGTATCAAATTATTTAATTCTTTGTTTATTAATCTAACTGTTTATTTAACTCAATAAAAGAAAAAACTTTTTCTGGATTATTCATCATATATTCACTTGTAGAATAGTACATAGTAATCCCTCAATAATTATCACTTAATAAATAATCACAAACTGTGTTCCAATCTCACAATTTATCAGTGTACAATATTTAAAGCAACCACTGAAAGTCACACTGGGCATTGTGAGAATACATGTAATGATTCCAATGATCTAATTAGTGTTAAGAATGACTCCTAGTCACTTGAATGCATGGTACATTTATAATTTATTTATTAGGGACTTTCAAAATTGATATCCAAAGCACTCATATGAAGTTAAATGGGTAATTTAGTCATTACTACTGATTTAGGGATTCATGGTGATGGATGTTGTACCAATCTCGTGTTAAAGAATATTTTACAAAATCCACGTCACAGGCAAGGGGAGCCTAAGGAAGCATGACAGTTAAACATAGTGTGATACCTAGGATGAGATACTAGGACAGAAAAAGAGCATTGGGTAAAAGCTAAGACTATCTAAGTAAATTATAGGCTAATTGAAAAATAAAGTATGAACTGTAAATATTTAGTTAATAATACTCCATCAATATTTGTTTATTACTTACAATAATTGTACTTTACTATAAAATGTTAATAATAGGGGAAACTGAGGGAAGGGCTGGGATCAGGGGTGTATAGGAACTCTCCGTAGTATCTGCTGGAATTTTCTTTTCTTAAAGTCTATTAAAAAAAAAAATCAGCAGGACGAGGCAAACAGTTCCAGCCAGGTTGATGGAATCTCAGACATGGTGCCTGTGTGTGGCCTGTGTGGGGGCAGGGCTTGGAAAAGGAACAATGGCTCTGCCAGCACTTCTCTCAGAGAGAAAGTGCCCCCCAGCTCTCACCTTGATGCCAGAAAATTCAGTTCTTCCCTATATGTCTCTGATTCCTTTCAATCGGCTGCCTCTATGCTGGAGCTCAGAGGGAGTGAGTCCAAATAAGTCTCTGCATGAGTGCTTTAAGAGGGATTGCCTGGGATTTCAGCAGTTACTCTCTTCCACAGCCTTAAACCTTGATTGTTTTTATAGCTAGAAGTTATTGAGAATTATCTTCGTTGCACTGGAACCCTGGGCTGTAGGGCCTGATTGTGGGGCTGAGACCCTTCACTCCTGAGATATCCCTCCTGATATTTATCTGCCACACATGGGTGTTGGGACTAGTCTATTCTGTGTCTCTACCCCTCCTACCAGGCTTGATGTGGTTTCTTCTTTAATTCTATAGTTGTAGAACTTCCATTTAGCTCAATTTCTAATGGTTGCGAGTGATGTTTGTTTTATAGTTTTGTTTAATTTTTATGTGGTTGTGTAAGAAGGCAAGACTTGTTTACCTACATCACCGTCTTGACTGGAAGTCAACCTGACTTACCCTGTTTGCCCCACATTAGTGACTCCCGGAGTTCCCACCCTACCCAACTTTCAGGATCACTCAAGCTGTTTACACTGGCATTTCCATATGAATGGCTCATCTTGGGCCTGTGCTTTAGATTTTCCAAAATTGTCTCAAACAAGTAGCATCTTGCTTCAGAGAGCCCCATACTTCTTCTTAAGTTGGCTCATGCTCATCACTAGCATCAGCCAGCCTTCACATCTTAGCCTGGGCACCTCCAAGCCATCTGCAGATCACTTTGTAGCTAATGTTGTGTGACCACAGACAGAACACAAGTGACAGCTGACCTTGTATGTATGTGCCAAAAGCAATCAAGACTTAACTACAGTAGGAAGGTCTACACAGCCCACACTGAGGGTGCACCTTTAGTACCCACCTTGGGTAATAGTGGGGAGGCTGTGTCACTGGACCCTACAAAACGCCTACTATATTAGGCCACTGTATCAAGCCTGGAAGACATAGTAGTTCTATTCTACCTAATATGTAAAAATAAACAGAGAGAAGCTGCCAAAATGAGTGGACAAAGAAACATGGCCTAAATGAAAAAACGGAACAAAAAATCCACAAAAGGACCTAAACAAAATGGAGAAAAGCAATCTATCAGATGCATAGTTCGAAACACTGCTTATAAGGATGTTCAAGGAACTTAGTGAGAATCTCAACAGCATAAAAAAGATCCAGTCAGAAATGAAGGATATACTAATTGAAATAAAGAACAATTTATAGGGAATCAAAAGAAAGAGTGGGTGAAGCTGAGAATCAAATCAGTGATTTGTAATATAAGGAAGCAAGAAACAACCTATCAAAATAGCAAGAAGAAAAAATAATCTAAAAATATGAGGATAGGGTAAGGAGCCTCTGTGACAACTTCAAGTATACCAACATTCACATCATAGAAGTGCCAGAAGAAGAGAGAAAGAAATTGGAAAACTATTTAAAAAATAATGAAAGAAACTTCCCTAACTTGGTGAAGGAAATAGACATACAAGTACAGGAAGCACAGAGAGTCAAAACAAGATGGACCCAAAGAGGTCCACTCCAAGACACTTAATAATTAAAATGCCAAATGTTGAATACAAATGTTTTTAAAAGTAAATGTTAGCCCTGACTGATATGGCTCAATGGATTGAGTGCCAGCCTGCAAAATGATATGTTCAGTGGTTCAATTCCCAGTCAGGGCACATGCCTGGGTTGCAGGCCAGGTCCCTGCTAGGAGGCACATGAGAGGCAACCATTAATGTTTCTCTCCCTCTTTTTCTCCCTCCCTTCCCTTCTCTCTAAAAATAACTAAATAAAATATTTTTAAAAATATAAAAATAAAGTAAATGTTAGAAGCAGCAAGAGAAAAGAGGTCAGTTATCTACAAGGGAGCCCCCATAAAACTGTCAGCTGATTTCTCAAAAGAAACTTTGCAGGCTATAAGGGATTGGCAAGAAATAGTCAAAGTAAGGAAAAGCAAGGACCTACAACCAAAATTACTTTACCCAGCAAAGCTATCAGTTAGAATTGAAGGACAGATAAAGAGCTTCCTAGGCAAGAAAAAGCTAAAGGAGTTTATCATCACCAAACCAGCATTATATGAATGTTAAAAGGTCTTTTTTTAAGAAGGCAAAGATAAACATAAACAATAAAATGTCAATAAATACATATCTATCAACATTAGAATCTTAAGACAAAATAAACAAGCACAACAAAAACAAAATTATAGACACAGAGAATGTTTTGATGATAGATGGGAGGGGTGTTGAGGGGATGTGTGAAAAAGGTGAAGGGATTAACACGTACAAATTGGTAGTTACGGAATAGTCATGGAAACGTAAAGTACAGATTAGGGAATAGAGTAGCAGAAGAATTTATATGTATGATCCATGGACCTGGACAATGGTGGGGCTGGAGATTGCCTGAGGGAGTGGAGTGGGGCTGGATGGAAGGGGACAAGGGGGAAAATTTGGGGACAATTGTAATAGCATAAACAGTAAAGTTTAATTAAAAAGTAAACAAAAAACTATCCTTAGTGACTAAAAACATTCAATCTCACACATACACACACACACTGAGAATAGCAATTCTTCTTCATTTTTTTTCTTCAGTTTCTTCAAAAATGAAGAAATATTTCAAAAGTATTATAAATACTGTGGTAGTGCTATTCTTTAGTCAACTCCCTTGTATATTAAGCCATCTTTTGCAATTTTAGAGAAGCAAAATTTTATTAATGATTTTACCAAATACATTGTGTTTCAAGTTGCTTAATGCTCTGCCCTGGCTGGTTTGGCTCAGTTGGTAGGAGCATCCTGTGAAGTCCCAGAGGTCATGGGTTCAATGTTGCAGTTTCAGTCCCTGATGTGGTGCATTTGAGAAGACAAACAATTGATGTGTTTCTCTCACACTGATGTCTGTCTGTCTATCTGTCTCTCCCCCTCTCCCCCTTCCTCTCTCTCTCTGAAAGCAATAAAAAATATATCCTTGGGTGAGGATAAAAAATAATTTCTTAATGTTTTAAAGAATAAATTGTTTTATCAACACAGGCTATATTAGTCTGGGTTCTTCAGAGAAACCAGTAGGAAATAAATATACATATATTTGATATTTATTTATCATATATATATGAGGTCTTCTCGGAAAAAGCCCAGTCACTGTTTGTATAACATTGATATAATCTGGCAGCCAAGAAGATTGGACTGGAATGCACAGGTGTGATCAAGGATGACTTCACTTTACTAGTCAGTGGGAACAGTAGATTCCATTGAGTGAGCATGTGTGGCCATTGCATTTAAAATGACTGTGCAAGTAGAGGAACTAATCTGTGTCAAATTTTGAGTGAAGCTTGAACATTCGCCCACAGAAACTAGTCAGATGATTCAGAAGGCCACAGCAATGGGCAACTGGTGATTGGCATCATCATGGCAACACGCCCTCACACATGTCTTGTGTAGAGTTTTGTGTTGAAACATCAAATCACCCAGGTGACTCAGCCCCTCTACAAACCCGATTTGGTGCCCTGAAACTTCTGGCTTTTCCCAAAACTAAAATCACCTTTGAAAGGGAAGAAATTTCAGACTGTTGATGAGATTTGGGAAAACGTGATGGGGTACCTGATGGCAATTAGAACTGTGTGAGGTCCCAAGGTGCCTACTTTGAAGAGGACTGAGGTGTCATTGACCTAGGTATTATGTTTCCTGTATCTGGTAACTGCTTCAGTAAGTGTCTCTATTTTTCATATTGCATGGCTGGATACCTTCTGGACAAACCTCGTCTGTCACAATTTATTCTAAGAATTGGCTTATATGATTATGGAGGCTAAGAATTCCCATGATTTAAATTCTTCAAGCTAGAGATCCAGAAGAGTTGGTGGTATACAGTATTAGTTCACCCTTATCTGTAAGGGACATGTTATAAGACCTCCAGTGGATGCCTGAGATTGAAAATAATACAGAACCTTATATAAACTAAGTTTTTTCTTATATATACACACATCTGTGATCAAGTTTAATTTATCAATTATAGGTACAGTAAGAGATTAACAATGATAACTATTATTAAATAGAGCAACTATAACAATAACTATAATTAAAGTTATGTGAACATCATTTCTCTCTCTCAAAATATCTTATTGTACTATACTTACCTTTTTACTTAAAAGAAGCACTTAAGGGCTGCCTTGTCTTTGCCATATCCAAAAAGCCAGCATAACTACTTCTATGCTTGGTGCTGTTTTTATGGAAACAAAGGTTACTTGATCACAAACACTGTGATACCCTGAAAGCTGATCTGAAAGTGGAGGTGACTATGAAGTAACTGCTGGAACAAAGGAATGATTCACATGCCAGACAACACAAGGAAAACACTATGGCTTGAGTTTTTATCACATTACTCAGAACAGTGCAAAATTTTAAATTTATACATTATTTATTTCTAGAATTTTTCATTTAATATTTTCCGACGGTGGTTGACTGCAAGTGATGAAAACTGCAGACAGAGAAACCACAGATAATGGGGAATTGCCACAGTTCCTGTAGAATCCAAGTCTGAAAACCGTCAGGCAGAAAAGTCTCGCTTATTCGGCCTTTTGTTCCATTTTGTTCCATTCAGGTCTTCCACAGCTCAAATGAGGCCCACCCCAGGGGGGAGAATAGTCTGCTTTATCTGCGTAGAGATTGAAACGTCCATCTTGTCTGGAAACACCCACGCAGTATACCCAGAATAATGTCTAACCAAATATCTGGGCACCATGGGGGTGGGGAACTTGACATACAAAATTAACTGCCACAACGACAATCTAGAAATTGTGAATTAAAATGAAATTCAAATTTTCATTGAAAGTTAGACCTCTATAACAAAGCTAGTGAATAAAAATTCCTTTTTGCTCAAGGCAATTCAGCACTAGTGTATTATGTTTTAATTACTTTTAATTGTTTAGTTTTTTTGAACATTTGCCCAATGTAATAGTTAAGAAAATATAATAAAATAAAAATATATAAACATAACTGTGTGAGAACAAAACGGGAGCATATTCTTTTATATTTCAATTTATGTGGATGAATTTTCTAAAATAGCAGATATTTCCTGAAGGGAATTACGAGAATTTCTTGTCTTGTGATTTGATTTTGTACTAGTTGATAAAATACAATTAGTTTAAAAGTAAAATAACAACAAAAATGGTCTCTAATTCAGCATTATGTTTACTGACATTTAAAGGAAAGAGAGTTTCAATAGGATTAACATTCTGTTAAATGGATGCAAGACATTGCCTTACATTTTTTTCTAATATATATACTTTTTGATACATTGGCTAACTTTAATTTTACCAGGCTAAGTCCAACCATCTGGCATAATATCCATACCTACATTTTGTGAGCTACTTCCCTTGATTTATCATTTCATGCATCCCAGATCATCAAAAACATCTAACCTTAGCAATCCAATATTGTTTCAAGGATTTAATAATCTAGTTTAATTTGCACATTTTCACACACCACATACTTTCCTTTTTTCATAATGGAGGGCAGCCAGAATTTAATTAGATCACAGAGTTCACACCACAGGATATACAGTCTTTTAATTAGTAGCATATATTGTTTCAGACACAACCGTTAACATTATGAACAAGTCACACAGAAGCCCAAAGTGCTACTGGAAACATATTTATTTACTATTTATTGTTTTCATTTATAAAAGTTCATCTGCCTTCTAAGTTATTAGGAGGATATAAAAAGAGTGTTATTTAAATAAAATGTCTTCTAACACTAAGACAAAAGTAGAAAATACAATTGCAATGTGGAATGTATGTGTTTCTTAAGACTTATTTCTCAGTTGTGGAAAGGAGATTTCTGTCATTTCCTTCCTTTTAGGCTATCTTATTTTTTTCTTTGTTTCAATGAGTCATCATGTATGACATCTGAAACCTCACACACATAAGAATATTTTGGTTCTTTTTTCAAAAAATGAAGAGAAAGATAGTTTTGATTCATTTAAAAATGTCTGTCCAATTATCATTTTGAATGCCTTGTTTCTCTGTGGTCTTCCTTCTTTTCAATTTATTAGACTGTAGACTTATTCAGAAGTTGTCTTTACATGTAGAGCAAAGCTATCACATTTTAGCATTCCATTCATTTTTATAAAAGGCAGAAAAGGCTTTTAACTGAAGCTCTTAAATGTTTCTATAACTAACATAAAATGAATGTAACAGGAAGCAGAACTCATTTGAGATGCAACATTATTTATAGAAAAGTTCAAAAGGCACCATCTGCAATTATAAAATGCAGAAATTTCTTCACTTATGTATATTATTGCAAATATTCACATTCTCAACTGGGAATTCAGTGTAAAACATTAAATTATAAAATACTTAAGAACAATATTACATAGAAATGACTATAACAATGTTATCAGTATACGGGGAATCATGTAAACTACTTTGCAAACTGTATTGGTTTATTTATTTTTAGTCTACTGCTTCTTAGTAATTTGAAAGTGGACCATTTGGATTATTTTCTGGTTTGTTTTAGTTTTTTAGGGGAGTAGAAAAATGTTTAAAGAAATGTAACAATGAAAAATTGATAACTACATTTTTTTACAACTTGAATTTTTCTTTTTTTAAGTTTTTCCTACATGTTTTAGTGTTGTTCAAGGCTGCCTATTATTAACTGGAAGTGTTTACTGATAAAATAAATAGTTAATTAACATATTTTACATGTTATATGAATTATATACTGTGTTCTTACCATAAACTAGAGAAACATGTGATTAAGAAACTCATAAGGAGGAGAAAATATATGTCCAGTATTTATTGAAAAAATATCACATATAAGAGGACCTGCACAGTTGTTCAAGGATCATCTGTACATTTTTTAAGGAACCCTACAACTGGATTCATTCAAACTTGTATAAAATTAAAAAAAAAAACAGTTAAACTAAAATGCTTATCAATTTCTAAAATATTTATCAATATTTCACTATATTCAAAGTTTTAGAAAAAATTTAGTGTTCCACTGTTCCTGCCATTTTGCAAGTAGTAGATACCTAATACTATATTGCAACTGTTAATTTTGTTTGTTTAAAGTTACAGAAATTTAATTAGCTAAATTGTATTTTTCTTTTTCTTTTTATTATTGTTGTAATATAAGGAAGATGTCATGCTTTCTTAAAGGTAAAATTGTTTGTGTGTCATTGTTACCTAGAGAATATTCAAAACAATTTTAATAGTAATTAGGAGAAATTTCAATTATTCTTGGCTGAAGTATTTATGACTAAAGATATTTCTTTTGGTATGATGTTCTATTCAAATGTCATCCTTACATACGAACAGCAACAATCTATCATTTTTCAAATGAATATATTAGAAACAAAATGACTTATGAAAGAGTAGTGTTTTATCCAACATACATCAATTTTTTTATTTTATTTATCCTATCTTTACTAAGGTATGATTGAAAAATAAGATTGCACATACATATGTTGCACAATCTTATTTTTTAATGTACAATGTGATGATTTCCTGTACACATACATTTTGAAATGCAATAGGTTAACACATCCATTTCCTTAGTTGCCTTGTTGTGTGTGTGAGAACACTGAAGTCCACTCTCTTGGCAACATTTCAAGTGTATGTCAACCCTTCATGAAAGCTTTTCTGCATAGTGACTTTTCACGAAGGAAAATTGGGAAATTATATAAGGCGGGACTATGAAGAGATCCAGGAGAAACCTAAGTCTTTGTAAACCTTTCTAGTCTCAATTTCCTTTGTTATTTCCTTCCTTTCAAACATCTTTCCTATGATGTCCTTTTTGTTTGGTCCCTAAAGGAGTGTAATACATACACACCTGAGCTTAGCTGGGTATATTTAACCTGTCACTGTTATGTCATTAAATTGTAAGCAAATTGTTAAATTTATTTTTTGCTACAACTGGACATTTATATGTGTTTACCTTGACCTTTCCTAAGTGAAACATTTTGCTGATGGGGTCTGTGCTGTCTTGAAAGCACGGCGCCACTTACAATGAGTAGGAGGAATGTGCGAGAGCAATATTGTGTTTACTGGAACGTGAAAGGCTTTAAGCTTTAGAGAACAGAAAAGAATAGTTCCTGGCTGAAGGTCAACTAAGAGAAATTGTGGATGCTTGAATAGAAACTACCATGAAAAGTTATTTCGGTGTAATAGCATTTGCATTGTATTTATTGTAAGTCTTTGTTTAGTATTGTTTTGAACCTTTAAATTCATCAAGAGTACTATAAAAATATTAGTCACATATATCCTTTTTAATGGGGCCCAAGCATCACTAACATATTATAATGCTCTCTGTCTTTTAAGTAGCCCTTTAGAGTACACTATCATCTCACATTTTACTTGGATCCAAGGGCTCTGAAATGCTTTTGGCGAATGAAAAGCTTCTGACTCTTGAACACTCTCTATCTGTAGATGTTAGCACCCTTCATGGCTAAGGTCTTGGGCTTAGATAATGGTCATCCCTGCCCTAATCTGAGTTCATTGCATTCCTATTTCCAAAACTGCATCCCCTTTGGGTAGATAGACACTCAGTTGAAGGCGTATATGAACACAAAGGGGTTTTACAACATTGCACTGAATGTCTTCTATAGCTTGTTGTTTACTGAACTGTATCTCTTCATTTATATTTTGGTGATCCATTTCGTCTCCTTGATCCATTTCATCTCGCAATGAGTAACAAATGTGCACAGTGCTGACACTGTACTAAAGTCATAAAGGGAGAGAGTATCAAAAAGTTTTAGGGTACTTGGGAGTACTTAGAAGGATATATTTCAGAAAAGAGTAGGTAAATCTGTAAGCAGTTGGGAGTCAGTAAAAGTCCTTTGCCATTGCCATGTAAAGGACATCATGAACACAACATAAGAGTGGAGAGATCTTTATGGACATTATCTGTAAGCAATGTTGTCTGGGCCTACTGTGACCTCAGGAGATTAGCAAGAAGTGAAAGAGTATTTGCATACCTACTGTGCCTGGTGTGCCACACATTTCCATGGTACCTTTGCTTTAATATGTAACATAGCAGCTCTCCTTTCATTTGCTCAGTCACTCCAAGGTCCAAAAATGCATCCCTGCTATCGCAGGAGCACACACATGTTTGAAACCACACATGTACAAAAAATCTGAGAATTACTGGCCTAGGGCATTCAAATTGTCATTAGTCTGTTTTGCAAGGAATATGAATCACATGTTGAGTGGAGTAGGAAAAAGATAATTAGCCAATAGTAATGTATAGCTTGGTTTATGGTATTAAAATGTGTAAGAACATTTTGAAAGCTCAAGGCTTTCTTCAAAATAACCAAGCAAATAAATATGTCATATTAGCAATTTTTTCTCTCTAAAAATGGGTTATTTGTAAAGCTTACTTTTTAATAAACTGGAAAAAGCATTCCTGATAAACAACTGAGATCATTTGAGCCCAGTTACAAATGGCGGTTTCTCTCTGGCTGCAGGCTCAGACCCCGTGGGAAGGTGAGCAGCCCAGCTCTTAGGGCACTGACGTGCCAGCTGCTCTCCTGTTCATCCTCAGTTCTTCTCAGATACTCCACGATGGCAGTTTACTTCCTACTTTTTTATAGCAACAGCTTTGTCAGATATGGCAAGTGAACATTTGTAACCTTTTTCATCCTTTTTAGCTGACTATTCTAATTGTACAACCACTTGTCCAGACATGGGAGTGCATGTGGTTATCTGGTTGGCTTGCTACATTTTTCTTCTAATGCAAAGCTGATATGTTTTAAACACATCTATTTAAAAAGAAACATGCAACAACAATAAAAATATTCAAGGAGGCTTCTGGTGATTCTGTAGAAAATTCTGTGTGTGTGTGAGTGTGTGTGTGTGTGTGTGTGTGTGTGTGTGTAATGTGTGTGTGAGAGAGAGATCCAGACAGATTTCATTAAATAAAAAAACCACAGTGCATATCTGTTTGGTAGTATATTGACATTTGCAGAAAATCCTTATCAAAATGTAAGGACCCTAAAGGTAGATATTGATTTTCCTTTCTTCTCAGACTTATTTCATTCGTGATATTGACTTTGTCACAAATGAATGTTTGCCTAAAGTACAGTGTTACAGGTTACAGAGCAATACTGTGCGAGAGGCTCGCAGCCCTTTGTACTCTGCAAGGAACGGAGAGGCACATTGCTAGCAATGATATGTGAAGCCAAAGCCAACCCCCCTTTTTTCCTTCTTTTAAGCAATATTTAGATTGGAATTTAATTTATTTTAAGTGTTTGTGTTAGAGCTTTTAAGTGTCTTGTCAGTGTGAATTTGGATTTGGCACAGGCATAGGTGAGTGCATTAGTTTCCTAGGGCTGTGTAACAAACACCACAAACTGGGTAGCTTAACCAACAAAAATCTAATATCTCATCTTACTGGGGGCTAGCAGTTCAAGATCAAGGTGTAGGCAGAACCATGTTCCTTCTGAAGGCTCCAGGGGAGGATGTATTTGAGCCTCTCTCCTAACTCCTGACTTCTGATCGTTTTTGTCTATGGCAGCGTAAGAGATTACTGGATACCCTCTCACTCACTGCTCAGCATTTCCACAGGACTCTCTGGGGATTATGTGGTGGGAGTAGGGGCTGAGAATCTTTGATTGGCTTTCTCTTGAGTAGGTTATTTTATAGCTCTGTAGGGGTAGAAATTAGTTTGTAGAAAAGTGATAGTAATGTAGCGATTCTGGTCATAGTAATGCACATGAATCTTCTTCAGTAGAGATACATTCATTTCCTCCTTATGGAAAGGATCCCCCAAAGACAATAATTTATTGCCTTGTACGATACTAACTGGTTTGCACCTATCAGCAACTCCAATTCAGCATTCCTATTTCTCTTTTAAACTAATCCCAGCATTTGTTTTAGTCTGCTTGGGCTTCCATAACAAATACCATAAACTGGTGATTTAAACAACAAATGTTTATTTCTTGTGCTTCTGGAAAGCTAGAATGATAAGATCAGGGTGATAGTATGGTTCAGTTCTTGGTTAGGGCCCTTGGTTAGGGAAAATCAACTTGAAACTTGATTTCACATTCAGGGTTCTCACATTCACATGGCCTTCCATTGATACCAGTGAGGAGAGAGAGAGTGAGAGAGATTGATTTCATATCTCTTCTTCATTAATTCCATCATGGTGACTCCACCCTTAAGACTTCATCTAAACCTACATACCTCCCGGAGGGCCCACCTACAGATATTATTACATTTGGGATTAAGGCTTCAACATATAAATTTGGGTGGGACACAACATGTAGAAACATCATACTGGTTGCCTCATTAATGTGTCAAATGAAATATTTGACATTTTACATTTGAATTAGAATCATACCTTTTAGTTTTTTTGGAATTTGACAAACAGCACTATCAGCGAAGTGAGCACTGATTATTAGGCTGTGGAACCATTTGTCAAAATACTAATCTTGAGGTCTCGAAATGCATCAGTCATGGACTGTTATTCTTTTTGAAAACCTATCACAGCCAACTATCTAAATGCTATAAATATTCTTTTTACTACCATTCAGTGCTGCATTTTCCACTTAAAGTCCTATATCCCTTTTTGTAAACTAATTTGATAAAAAATTAAATAGATATTCACACCAATTTTGCTTCAAGCCACTACAGTCAGGCATCTGTCCCTTCTCACCCTTGCATCACCGAAGGCACTTTGGCAAAGTCCCCTAAAGACTTTCCAATCACCAAATCTAATTTATTTTTGTGTTATTATTGCTAGCTACATCTGAGATTTTCAGTGCTGTTCAACACACATTTCTCCCCGAGAGAGTGTGTACCCCTGGCTTCCTTGGCTCTTCTCCATCCTGGTTTGTATCTGTCTCTGCCTTATTTCTGGTTCTCCTGTTTAGCTCCTGATCCTCTGCCCACTTGGCTTCAGAGCCTACCTGTAAGGCTGATACCGCTAAGATGCTAAAACCACTTCGGAGATGTTTGTTTTAATAATGGCACCTTTCTCTGTCTCTCTGATACACATTTACGATGTGATGTTATTTGTCCTTCACCCCTTTGAGTCTTAGACCAGTAAAAGCGGCAGACATGACAATGCAGATGGTACAGAGGTGACATTGCCGGTGGTACAGAGTCTTTGCCTTCAGAGACATTGCAGTTTCCAGTCTTGCCTCTTGGGATCATCCCTCCAGTCCACTGTATGAAGAAGGACGGTGTGAAAGATGCAAAGCAAGTGGAGGAAAAAAACCAGTGCAAGGCCCCAGATCTCTGATCGAAGCCGTTTTATATCTTCCATTTTGGCCAGAGTGTTAACTCAGTGTAGCTACATGAGCGAGTCCAGGTGAGATAAGCAGAAGAACTGCCTACCCAACTCACAGGAAGTGAAAAATAATAAATCATTGTTGTGTGAAGTCACTAAGTTTGAACTTGTTACACCCAGATCCCTGTATCATAGTTAAGATTCCCCAAGAAGCAGGGCTCCCTAAAGGCAATGATTCAAATGAAAGTGATTGGGTAGATAAACCTAGAATACTACTGTGGAGTAGTGAGACTACTCTAGTAAAGAATAACAAATAAATTATGAATATCAAGCTAAATACAACTGCAGGCAACTGCAGCTGAATCCTGTAAGAATATTCTGAAAATAAAAGAAGTGGAATAGAAGCCTCAGAATTACATCATCCAAGGGGTGAGGAAACTGTGGTACTTATACACTGATTTTAGTTATACGATAAGAACTACTGTTAGATGGGATTCTGTGTGCATATGTGTGTGTGTCATTATTTCTCTGGCTTGTCCTGAGGCAGGGACAGAGTGATCTTCTGTGACTACCGATATGGCCCTAGGAAAAAGGGAATCGGGTGAAAGCCATACTTTAAGATGCTGCAGTTCCAGGGATAACAAGAATTACCACCTCTCTTACAAAGTCCTTTCCAGCAGAAATATTGCCATATTTATCATTTTATTTCCAGTGCCTAACTCAGTCACTGCTAGCAGTGTATTGGGATGACATACACAATTGTCGATGAATAAGTTACGTGAGTGAAAAGCCGTTGTATCCTAGTAGCTCTCAGTCAGCACATACTGGATATTTATTTACTATATGCCAGGAACTTCCCTGTGTTCTCCACAGACATGGAACTACAGTGAAGCTAGAATGAACGATGTAAATTCTTTTTAATGTTGGAAATGTAAGAGAAAAAAACACATCAGTGAACCAATCAACGTAATCAGTAATAATTTTCAAAAGTTAGAAATCAATTAACCTTTCTTGGAGCACAACCATAAGCCTACGCATGTTCAATTATTTACAACTAAGAGTGCAGCGGAGCAGTTAAGAGAGTCACCTCGGTGCTGGGCTGTCTAAATACGGCTGCTAGTTTCACTACTTGACCTTGGACAAGTTATCTCCGATCTCTGTTGTGTGAAAGAAGCATAACAGTTTTTAAATGATAGGGTTCTGAGGGTCATATAAATTAACAAATTCAGAGAATATAGAACCATGCCTGGCACACTGTAATCACTCAAGAAGTGCTTCTTAGAGGAGAATAAGCTTATTTCCAAAGACTGCTGGCCTATAGTTCTGTGTATCAACTACAAGCAAGAACTGTGATTGAAATTTGTTTTATCTGTAAAATTCTGTGACGAGTTTCAAATGTTACTTATAATAGACTACCATTAATTTTAACATAGCATATAATATGTTTATTCTATGAAATCAGTTAGATACATCCTCTTAGATATGCATACTCAAGTTTGGGAACCAACAGCAGAAGATACCATAAGTAATGAGGAGAACAGGGTAATTGCTATGAGGTCTTCTATAAATAGCTGCACAATAAGAGGCAGTGTTCATATTAGCAAAGAGACCTTTATCTGTGTTATGTGTGTCTGCTATCATTATGCACAGTCACACCGAATTAAAGCAGTGGCCCTGGACCTTAGACTTCTCGGTGTTCCAATCCTGCAGCGCCCAGTTGAAAGTAAGAGCAGAAGGGAAGTAGCTGACAGGTGGGTAAGCAAATGTGCTTCTGGCACCCAGTTCCCGAGAAAACCGAGGAACAGTCACCAAGATGAGAAAACTAATTGGAAAAGGGTTGGCTTGTATAGAACAATGTTTCCTATTGCCCCTTTATGACATCTCTCCTTGATTTCCTTTCATATGAGGACTGATACGTTTTATATATTTTAGCCAATTTCTGTAAAAATGTTCCATGAGGGAATGTCCAAGTTGCTTAACTCTATAGGCCTGGCTAGACCTAGTAGATGCTGTCTTTTGTTTGGAAACAATAGGGCATGTGGGTTTGTAACAGACTGTTGAACACAGAGGCCTCCCCCCAAAATTTGTCTTCAGATCCTAGAATTCAGTAGTTCATTCTGCCATTGGAAGATAGACATGCCATTCTCTTGAAAGTGTGGTCAAATCAGTCTTGTTTAAGTATAAAGATGAAGGTAGGTTTTATTTTGTTTTTAGCTTATTCTGCCTCCAAGGTGGTATTCTGTCCTCTGGAGCATTGTTCATGTAAACTTTATGCATCATCTGATTTTATTTTTCCACTTTAGAAAAATTTACACAGAAGCCATTATCTTTCGCTGTAATGTTTTATGGCAAAAATAAGTTCAGGAGGCGGTAGAAAATGTGAGGAATTCTGAAGTCGTCTTCCTGAGAGTCATGAAATTTCTGAAAAGCATCTACAACCCACAGAGCATATTCCCTGTGGGCACGGCCAGGCAGGACAGCACCTCATCTTTCTCTCTGTGTGAAGTTTTTTTTTAAATGAAAATAAAATACTGCAGGGCAATGTTCACAGTCTGAAGGCTGAGAAAGCAGAGATGCACTCCCAGTCTGGAGGACAGCCCGAAACATGGTAAGGACTCGAGAACTTAGTAAACGATAAGAGAGTCCCACCACTGTGTTTGGAGATCTGGACAGAAAACAGCACTAAAAAAGATGCCATAAACAACAATAAAAATCCTCCATCTCACTTATGCTGTTTCTTCTCTACAAAAGTGATAATCACATTTCTAAGAAAGGAAACTGATTGGAGCTCCTACAAGATCCTGGAGGCTTTGCACAGGCTCGCATTTGACCCTCACGACAGTCTGATGTGGTTATGTTCCCCATATTTTACTCATGAGATAACTGAGCCTATGAAATAATTTTTCTCTCCCACCTGCTCATACTATTGGCAACTGTCAGAGTCATATTTAAACCCAGGATTACCCCCAAACTCAAGTTTTCCCCTGTATCTTGTTGTCTATTTGGATCTAGTACATAAGTAAGAAAAAGTAAGTTATGATATTGTTCTGAATAATTTTAATGAAAAAATACATTAGAAAAATAAAACTTCACTGACTTATACAAATTATGTGCTTTCATTCTACATTAGCATAAAACTATCAATATCTATGACCCCTAAAATCCTCAGCCAGTTTGAGGGCAGAAAAATATTTTACTGAAGCATCAATAGTTTTTCCTCCATCCCCTAAATGTATTGAAGCTGTGGCTGTGGCCCTCATCACATCAGTCTCCAGGGGTGGGCCACCTGTGATGACCGTGACTCAGCAGTGGGGGGCTTTGAGGGCACCAGTAGAACAGCTGTATGTTGCTCTTTCTGTACAGAAAGCTCTGTTTCTTTAACAATACTGACAACCACTCTCCCATGGAATGCAGAACATCTTGTTCAGGTTCAAACATCCATTCCTAGTTCAAAGGGAGCAAAGGTTAGGTGCATTGGATGGATGCGCTCTCCTAAGGCTGCCTTACCAGCTCTGGCCCTTCCCTTCTATACTGTCATTGTTAGTGAGTCTCCAGTTGTTCACTTGTCTGACTGGTCTTCTCAAGCCTATTATTAAAATATGCTGCCACATTGCTAGTCATTGTAGCCAATCCTCTGCAGAAAACATGTACTTCTTTCTTATGTCAATGTCATGCTTCTAACAGCTGCTTGCGCCTTTTTCTGGGGATGGTTGGGGTTTCTTCGAAGGGCTGAGGCATGTATTAACTGACATTTTCTCAAAAGTCTCTCCTAAGTTTCTTTCCATTACAAAATTTGCTTTCCTTATGAGCTTTAGTTAGAGCTTAGGTTTTGCATGTAGCACACACACATACATTGTAATACTTTGTTTACAAATGTATATCGAGCAGAGAACATATATTCCAGGCACTTTTCTAAGCAAACCTCAGAAGCTTTCCTGAAAACAAAAAGAAACAAACAAACAGCAACAACAACAAAGAAGCAGAGATCTGCACCCTCCTGAAGCTCATCTGGGCTAGAAGAAGAGTAGGAAATAAACAGTAGGCATAATAGATAAAGCATAGGGCAAGGTGAAGGAGAATGGGGAGGGTGTGGCTTGCAATTTGAAACATGGCAGTTACCTCAATCAGAAAGTGACATTTGGACAAAGGTTTTAAAGAGCTGAAAAAATTAGCCTTGAGCATATCTGGAGGGAAAATGCCAAGGCCCACAGGCAGCTGGTGTGTTGGAGGAATAGCACACAGGTGCCAGAATGGTGAGAGCCTTGTTAAGGGGTGTGGTGGAAAAGGGTTTCAGAGAGATGACTGGAGTTGGGTCATATAGTCTTTATTTTACACTGAGGGAAACGCAAAACCTTCGAAAGTCTTTGAGCAGAGGAGTGGCACGATGTGAGGTCTTTTAAAAGGATTACTCTGGCAATTATGTTGAGGATAGAGTGTAGGAGGACAAGGGCAAAAAGCATATTTTACTAATCGATGGCAGCTCCTCCTCAGGGAGCAGCAGTAAAGGTAGAATGAAGGGCTTTCCTGACAGACGGATGCTAGAGAGGTGAGGAGTCGAGGAGAACGTGAAGGGGCTGGCCCGAGCCACAGACGAGGGAGCTCCCATTAACTGGCTGTGGACAGAGCCAGGTTTGGAGAGGAGGTCACTGTAATTTCTGATATGTTGGTTTTAAGGTATCGGTTAGATAGACATACAAGTTTTAGTCAGTCATGTTAAATAGTGTTGGCCTGCAGATAGATGTTTGGGAGGTAATCACTGTTACTATAAGATCTAAAGCCAGTTATTTTCTCTGTTTGATTATTTTCCCCTTCACACTTATCACTATTAAAATTCAACATACTATCTTGATGAAGAATAGCTAAGATACTATATATTTTACTTTTTTATCTTGTATTTTTACTTGCCTCTTTCTGCCCGAATAGAATATACAGGTGGTGGTTTGTGTGTGTGTATGCATTTCTCTGCTATGGTATATGAAACAAAAAACTCACACAACTAAAAGCTTTTCTGAAAGGAAGGGTTTATGGAGCCAGCTGCTAGCGGGGAAAGGACCAGGCCCTGGGGCCTGGAGTCCACACCAGCAGCAGTGCTCTGGCTGCGGAAGGCAACAGGCACCCAGTCCTGGAGCCGATGGGCTTAACTGATTAACCTCTCTTGTCCACTCCTTCTACCCTCCAGCCTGCTATAATTAATTTAGGACATCTCTGAATTTTCTCCTGTCAAACCTCAGCTTCTAGGAAAGTGTATGACACATGGTTGCTGTCAATAAATATTGCTGTGGTCTCCAACTACAAGGATACCCCTTAAATCGCTAGGACTGGAATCTTCCCAGAAAGTCATGCGCATGGCCATCCTTCCACCTGTGTCCTCTGGGATCCTGATCAGATGCATTTTCATTTGAGTCCTCCCCGTCCTCATCATAGAATGCATTCAGCTGTGGCCCTTCTAGTATTTTTTAGAGCTATGGATTTAGTCTTCTGGAAAACAATTGGGAAAATATATTTCTGCACATAATTTTTATAAATAATCTAGACTTGTGTAAATTATCTAAAGCTAATAAATTCTTTATTACTAAGACAAAGAGGTGAAACATTTTCCTTGAGTACCATCTTTTCAAACAGCTTGCTGGGAAGCCTGCTCTCCACCTCCATCTCACTAGAGTGCGGTAGTTATTTAAATGAATTGTAAATGAACACTTTCTGTACACTGGCTGACAGGCAATGGCTTGTAAAAATGGAGGGATTTCCACATTAATAAAATCAAGAAAGCACAGCGTTCCATTCCTACCTCTAACCCCTCTTTCCAGTACAATTGATTTCCATTGCTTAAATTTGCTTTCTTGAAAGATAATAGTCAAGCTCAGCCTATCCTAAACTCAAGGTTAATTTTCAACTATTAATACCAGGAAAGTGAAAGGTTGTCATGTAGTCATGGTTTTTAGAAACCTGATAGACTGAAAGCAAAACAAATAAATTCAGTCTGAAATTTAAAGCAACCTCTGGATCGTGATTTTTCACCTTGTCTTATATTTCAGAATTAATTTCAGTCTTAATTCCTTCCTCTGTGACTTTGTAGGCCAGTCCCTGTAAAGTTAATTAATTTGATCTGGGACACTGAACTAGTTAGTAGCAGTGGGTGCACTTGATCCCTGTTTCATAAGTGTTGCCACTCAAACAGCTTTTTTCACTGTGGGTCTAAATAGGAAGGCTGTGATAACAACAGCTTAACACTTTTTTTTAGTGATTTTATTCTGATTTCTGTTTGGGGGAGTTATGTCATCATTGTTTATTATGAATGAGGGATGGCCTATACATTAAAATCATTTCAAGACTTAAACCTTGAGTTATCAAATTTTGTTTCATGGTCTGCATTTGATAAAAGAAACTCCTTTGAAGGCTCAATGCCCATACCTTGTGGGAAGCAGAAATTGCAAGAAAGGTACTAATCACAGCTTGACCTGCAATCATGGATTTCTTAAAAGATAAGTGCACTTAATAGCAACAGTTTTGCTTTATTATTTGTAGTTGTATTATTTAATGTCATTTGGTTTAACTTATTTTCTTTATTGTTCATAAAATACTTGTTAAGTTTTCATTTTTATTGGGAAATAGACCTGTTTAACTTTCAACTGCAGCTTTTTGTGGAGGAGGAAGAAACTTTACCCTCAAAGTTCTTTCAACTAGTCTAATAATCAAATAGATATGAGACACATTAGCAAGAGAAAAATGACCCAATTTAATTACATGGATATGTATGGGGACCCCACATACATGAGAGAGTCAGAGACACTGCATGCATGAGAGATACAAAGGTAGAAAGGGAAAATAAGGCCTGTGCGTCATTCTGAGTTAAGGGTCAACCTGGAACTTCAGGAAGAGAGGTTATTGCAGGATGATAAGAAAAGCAGTTGTTTAGTAATTAGAAGTTTGCCCTTCAGCCCTGATGGCTGTGGCTCAGTTGGTTGGTCGCCTGCCTGCAAACAGGGTTTGCTGGTTCCATTCCCATCAGGGCACATGCCTGGGTGGTAGGTTTGCCCCAGTCAGGGGCATGTGAGAGGCATCCTGTCGAGGTTTCTCTCTTGCATCAGTGTTTCTCTCACTCTCCCCCTCCTTCCTCTCTCCCAGGGAAGGAAGGAAGGAAGGAGGTGTAGGAGATGGTTCTGTGTGGTGTGGGCCCAGCTCCCACTCGGAGATGCACTAAACCCAAGCCCACGGATAGGTTCTCCCGTGGGGAATCAGGCCTGCAGTGTGCTTGGGCCACTTTGAGACTTGCTTTCGCTAAAACTCCCTCACCCTGAATTGAGACAGCAAGTGCTTACTGTAACTTCCTAAAATCCACGCTAAAATTCCCCAGTATGGAGTATATCTGGTTCAACCACTTTTCCCTTTTCATTTGCAAATATCCTTCTTCTGTGATGTGATTACAGGCATCATCTCCTTTGTTTTCTGTGAAAGGTAACCACCTAAAGCAACCTGTGCAAAGTCAATGAGGACCATC
>PVKM010016344.1:0-26907 GCA_004027735.1 Carollia perspicillata
GGAAAGGAAAGGAAAGGAAAGGAAAGGAAAGGAAAGGAAAGGAAAGGAAAGGAAAGGAAAGGAAAGGAAAGGAAAGGAAAGGAAAGGAAAGGAAAGGAAAGGAAAGGAAAGGAAAGGAAAGGAAAGGGCGTCCAGAACATCAGTGTGACATCATGACACTAGGACATGGGTCCGTCTCCCAATTCTGCCCACTTTTGAACTGGGTGGCAATCAGCAAGTAACTTAATCTCTCTCGACATTTTGATCCTTGTCTGGAAAATACAGATAACAATAAAACCTCTCATAAGGAGGCAATGAGTCTTATGTCAGACACCATGTAAAGCTATTGACAACTTGTCATCAATACTACTGCTACTCTGGTCCTGGCTGATGTGGCTCCCTTGGTAGGGTGTTGTCCCACAAAGCAAAAGGTTGTGGGTTCAATCCCCAGTCAGGGCACATGCCTAGGTTGCCACAGGTTTGGTCCTGGTTGGGGTGCATACAGCAGGCAACCGATTGATGTTTCTCTCTCACATTGATGATTCTTCCTCTTTCTCACTCCTTTCCTCTCTCTCTAGAATCAATAAAAGAAAAACAATAGCACTGCTCCTCTGGGAAGCCTTCTTTCTGTCTCACTTTCAGCAAATAATTTGAGTACTCGCTTTTGCAAAAATATCAAGATCATCTAGTATGAACGCAGTGTCTTCCGTTTCTTTCCTTCTAAATGTTACTGGAGGTACGTTTTCCTCACTGTCTCATAATTTCTCTGGATTCTCCACTTTTTTCTTCTTCTTCTTGCTTTCTAAGATGGACAAACTTCTATAAGGCATTTCCTAATCAACTGCCTGTCAACTTCTCCAGGATCGTTTGGAGCTATTTTTCATGAACCTTCCAGGACAGCCACCGCTCACCATTTCTCAAGCCTGGAACGTTTCCTCCTTTCTCCCATGTTTCTCTTAGTTCTACCTTTCATTCAACTCCAATCCTTCCAAAATGACACGGTCTGCTAGACTGCCTTGTATTCATTATTGCTGTGTAACAAATGACAACAAACATAGTGACTTAAACCAATGCACAAGTATCATCTCACAGTTTCTGTGGGTAAGCAATCGGGGCACAGCTTAAGAGGGGTCCTTGGCATCACAGCATCTCCAAGTGCAATTGGAAGTGTCCTCCAGAGTTGGGGTCTCATGTGGAGGCTGGACCGGGGGAAGGCCAAGTCCAATGTCCAATGCTGGATACATCTGAACCAATGAATCACTTGAGAAAACATTTACAGAGCAGGACGACCAATGAGGGGACATTGTAATTGTCCAGGCAAGAGAGGATCTGTGGGAAAACATTAGGCCACCACCAACTAAAAAAAAGAAAAATCTGTCTCTGCCTCAGTTTCCTCTTCTGAACATGAGAATAAAAATAGAGCCTACCAGCTAGGATCACTAGAAAAATTAAATAAGATAATATTTTTAAAGTGTTTAGGATAAGGCCAAAAAAAAAAGAAGTAAGTTTCTGGAGGTGTTAGCTATTTCGTTATTATCATTTGCCTGCTCTGGCTCACACCCTGCTGTTATTCTGCTCTTCCACGGCTTTTCCTGGCTCAGAAACACAGTGAGCATCTCTTCCCTGCCGACCGGCCCCCACCCCCAACAAGGCCATGCTGATGGGCCGGCCCGTCTGCTCAAGTCTGTGCTTCTGATGTGGCTCCACAGGAGCAGAGCGGAGCTTCCCCATCCTGGTCATCGCCTCCGAGCTGAGCTCAGCGCTGGGCTCCAAGGGCGAGTGACTGACTCCCCGGTCGGCACTTTTATTGTGGTCTGTCTGATGGGTTCAGGATGGCTGGGCCTTTGCTACCTACCCCCATCCCCAAGTGAATCTCCAGTCTTGCCAGAGGCTGAAAGGAGAGTGACTTAGTCATTAGCTCCTCTGGCAACAGCCCCTGGCAGCCGTTCAAGGCAGCTTGGAAAACAGGGCAACAAGTGACTGCAATATGGATTTCAAAAGCCTTGCAGACAAGAAAAAGGAAATGAAAACCAGAAAAAGCAGGGATGGTAATGTCTGAACCTGGAGGCACATCTAGACATCGCTGGGCACCACAGACAAGGCGCCCAAGGCCCTCGGAGTAAGGCATATGGGAAGGCAGTGCCAGCCAAGGAGCCGGGGCTCACGGACAACGCTGAAGCCCAGGGACTCTCTGGCAGGATAGAGAGGCATGTGGTCCACAGTCGTATTTCTCACGTTGGCTCTCAGATTTGGGAGCTCCTAAGAACGATCCTTATATAAAGTGAGATGATGACGTTTATAGTTTGAACTTGGAAATGCTCCATTCCTGTTCAGGGACCCCATGCCCTGCCTTGGGTTGCCCTTAGATCCGGAGGGGGGTGCCCCCCATCTCTTTGCATATGTATGTCCACTCCAGGGAAGGACTCTGGTTGGTTCTGTGAACAATTGCCCATCCCGTAGATTAATGACAACTGTAATCACAGTCCCACATCATTAATGGTCCCACGAAGAAGAGTAAAAAAGGGGAAAAGATGGTTCCACGTAGGGGCTTCTGCACTAAGAACAAGCAAACAAAATAAAAATATGAGACCTACAGCAAATGTAATATCAAAAACAAACTAAAATGATAGTATAACATTTCGAGGTACTAAAAGGAAAAAGTTGGCAACTACAGAGTTTGATAATCAGTAAACATATTTTTTCAAACATGAAGGCAAAATAGATTTTTTTCAGATGTATAAATACAGAAAGTATTTATCACCTGAAGATGGTGAGGTTACACTGTAAGAAATTATAAAAGAGATACTTCAGGCAGAAGAAAAGTGATACCAAATGGAAATATGCATGCAAACCAGTGTTCCTTAACTGTTTTTCAATATCATCCCCCTACGGAGGCTTTCAGATGTTATTTTCCCTAGTTGCCACCTCATAAAAATGTTATACAACAGACACACTGTGTATCTGTTTTTGTACGGTATGTATATCTGTTAAAATGCCGTACCCACCTCCCAGGGACAAGCCTCACCCACGTAGGGGTGGTATCATCTCCACTTTCCTGTTGCCACTACTAAAAAAAAAGTCACCACAAACTTCCTGGCCTAAAACAACACAAATTTGTTAATTTACGGTTCTGGAAGTCAGAACTCAGATACGGGTCTCACTAGGCTAAAACCAAGCTGTCAGCAGGGCTGTGTTGTCTTCTGAAGCTTCAAGAAGACCACGTTTTCTGGCCTTTTCCAGCTTCTAGAGGTCACTTACATACCTTAGCTTATGAACTCCTCTTTTTTCTTCAAGCCAATAACGTTACAACCTTCTGGTCATTCTTTTATAGTCTATCTCCCACTGGCCTCAGCCTCTGAATTCTTACAAGAAAGGTTCCTAACTTACAGAGAATCATGTAATTAAAATGCATCCATCTGAATAATCCAGGATAATATCCTCATCTTAAAGGTCCTTAATCTTGCTCATATATGCAAAGTCCTTTCTTGCTAAAACATAGTCTCAGGGTCTGAGAATGAGGACACGGGTGCCTTTGGAGGAAGGGGGAGTCATTATTCTGCCCATCGCACATGATTTGAAGAAACACATGAATAGCACATGGGATAGCAACTTTATGGGCCACATAAGATTTTATGCTGATTATTTAAGTCCTGAAAATAGAAATAATTATTAAAATAATAACTATGCACCCTGGCCGGGCAGCTCAGCTGGTTACAGCATCGTCCTGACATCCCAAAGTTTTGGGTTTGATCTGTGGTCAGAGCACATACAAGATTTATTAGAATAAACATAAGCGGAACAATGAATTGGTGCTTCTCTCTCTCCCTCTCTCACTGTATTTCCCTCTTGCTCTCCTTTCCTCTCTCTGTCTCTCTCTCAAATCAATAAATAAAATTAATAATAATAATAACTATGCAGTGCATAGTTTACAACTTATTTGTAAGTAAAAATATAACAATAGCACAAAGGCTCAGAGGGTGTAAGTATACTATTTTAGGGGTCTTATAATGTACAGGAAGTACATAATATTACTTGAAGGTAGATTGTGATAAATTAACAATGTGTATTATTATAAACCTAAAGCAATATGAAAATAAAACAAAAAATAGATTTGCAGTTAATAACTGAAAGAAACAAAATGAAATTATAAGAGTACTCAGTTATCTAAAAAGAAAGCAGAAAAATAAAAGCCAATGAGACAAGACAGAGAGAAAACAAAGAAAAAGATAATAGATCTTTCTATATTAGTTGACACTATAAATGTATAGATGATTTATACACACTAACTAAAAGGTTGATCTTGTCAGATTGATTCAAAAGTAAGACATAAGGAAACTCTATGTTCTCATTGACTCGGGCCTAGGTCACATCTTGCATTCTTAAATTGGGGTGGGAGCCCCAGAGAACACAGGCTTCGAGGGGAGAGGGCGTGGTTCTCCAGGAGATAATCTTGGTAGAATTTCTATGAGAAGAGTAAATGGACCCTAGGGGAAAAAAGTCATCAGATGTTCTCAATGGCTCCTCCTAGTGTAGAAAATAATATTCCTACATTATTTTTATCGTTTCCTACTCTCTTCCTATTTTTTCCAGTGGAGGGCAACTTTGAATTAATTCTCCTCTTGATCAATGTAAGAGGCTTTCAGAAAAGAAATTATCTTCCACTCTTATACTCTTGTCCCTGAATCTTTATGTCCTATCTCACTAGACTGTCATTTGTGTTCATCAGTAAGCCTGGCTTACCTTAAGCATAAAACACTTATCTAATTTGACCAAACATAGCCTGTGCACTGCTCAAAAAGTGTAATATCTTCGACTATCTCTCCTATAGACTGCCAACTGCACACACTGACACTATGTACCCATCCTCCCGTTCATTCGGCCCTTTACTCATTCACGACTGAGCTCAAATGTCACCACCTCTATGAAACCTTCCACGATCCCTCCACGTAGTGGTGGCCACATCTTCCATTACGTTCCTGTGACAGGTTTGAAATCCCATGGTCCATTTTTTTCTTTCTCTCTCTCCTCCTGCAATAGCGAACTATTCACTATACAGAAAAACTGTATCATTATAGTGCTTACCGTCTAGCAGCAAGCCCAGAATATCATAGACTCTTAGCAAATACTTTCTGAACTAATCAATAGAGAGATGAAGAAATGAATACCCCTGTAGCATGGCAATGTCCCATTCTCCCTACTTACCTCTGTCTCCAAGAAAGCCAGCAGGTTTCATCTTTAGTGCCTGCTATGAATAATGCATAGGGGCTTTCTGGAGCTTTGTCTTCATAAGGACCATGATGCTATGCCTGAGCTCAGTAGAAAGAGTGCCATGATAGATTAATGATGTCTGGCACTGTTGCTGGAGTGGTGAGAAATAACACACATGGTAAACCTCTTCAGATGCTGCCTTTTACTATATCCTTTGGCCAGCTTCATCTGTTGACCAGCTTACTGGTCACATTCCAGTGCTGAACCCAGCAGGGCCCAGTCTAGCCATAGAGATTTTCGTCAAGGAATAGCCAGGATCATCAATAAACCAAAGCCTATCAGGTCAATTTTCTTGTAAATTGCTGATGAGAAAAAAAAGGTGCCAGGGTCACTGACCCTGTCATCACTGATCAGTCAATCCAGCCCCCAAACCCAGAGCCCAGCTGAATTTCCATGGACTCCTCTGAGGGTTACCACGGCCCAGCAGACAAAGACAAATACAGCTGGACCCTCACATGTTCCTCCCTGCTCCTACACCCCCAGCCTATTTTTATTTTTATACAAACAACAGGGCATAAACCACTTCCTGTGAATACCAGCCCCTGCTCACATTTTTCTTCCCGGGAGGGAATACTTGCTGACATCCAGCTGAACAGTCCTCTGCTTAGTAGGGCCCCATCTCATGGAGCTAAGCAGAGAGCTTCCAATGCATCAAAGCCTTCCCAGCGTAGGCCCTGTCGGAGCATCTTCCTGAGCCAAGAGCAGACATGCTGCGGATGTCTCCCCCCTTCACCACACAGCATCCGTTGCCCTGATCCTCTTGCTTCTCACTTTCCCTAAGTCCTACCGGACTTGCAGGTGATGAAAAGATTCACACCTTTGCAGCCTCCCTGACCAGCCTTCCCAGGAAACAGTTGGAGGTGCCCACTTCTGTACACGATCCACACGCCAGTGGAATTGCTGGCACGTATTTCATTTCTGGAGGATACAAAGGAGTCGTGTGGATACTCAGCCTGTGTGCTTCTCACCACTCTGGGTTTCTTGGGTCTCTATTGCCTTCTTGACTGCTGTAGTGGGTGTTTCCCAAGAGAGTGTGTGTCCTTGCTGTCGATGGCCCCAGAGTTCAGTCATTTTTTTGTCCAAGCACTGTCTATTTCCGTGGTGGTGGGCCATACCTGGCAAAGCACACCTGTATCTACCTGGCAATGGTCACCGTGGGCCCACCTAGCCGACACCGAGGGTGTCTCCTCCAGACAGCTCACGTTATTCTGACACTTAGGTGTGCATTTTTCACTTTCAACTTACATACACAGGAAGGAATACAGAGTGGGTGTAATAACAAAGCCTCAGATAACCCGGGAGCCCTGCACTCGCTCTACCACGAGGAATTCCAGGTCAATGAAGGACAAGAGGGCGGAGTTTTCTTCCTGCTGTTAGGAATGGGCCTTCCCCGCAAAGTGCTATGAAGTGATTCCTCTGAAATTTTGCATTCCTTAGGAACAAACTTCTCCTTTGTTGGCAGAATGAAAAAAAAAAGGTGTCATTTTCCAGAAAGAGGAGTTTCCTGAGCCTCGCATATTGCCACACCCGTGAAGGATTTAACTGAAGTTCTGAAGAGCAGACTAAGACTGAAATTGTGTTGGCAGAAGGCCCAACCCATCAAAAGTGTTTAATAAATGCTTGTTCTGTGATTGGATAAATGCATTAATGAATGGATTGCTCTGTGTCTGCAAGTGTCTACAATCTATGTTTGTATCTGTCCTACCTCTATCTCTTTGGACTGGATTTGTGTGTGTGGACACACACACACACACACACACACACACACACTACCCAAAGCTGATTAAATGAGTCTTGGATCTGATTGCACAATCTCCCTGGTCTTTCCTTGAATGCCCCTGTCCCGCTCTCTCTGCTCAACTCAGATTTTCCACATCCTGATCCCTTGGCACACTGTTTATGCTTCTTCTTTTCCCAAAGACATATCTACCAGCACTGGGGGAATGTGTGCATAGCACGCTGGGCACTCAGGAGGGAAAATGCCAGGCTTTCATAAACGTGTGTGTGGAGGGAAGGGGGTCATGCAGACCAGCTCTTACACTCGGCAGGCTGGACCACTCCTGATTTACTATTCTACATCCACAGCTGGAGTCACTGATATCTCCTCTTGAGGCTCTGAGGCATTTAATCCGGAGCTAATTCCAACAAAGGGTACCATGCATTAGATTTGTTAACCATTCCACCACATAGGGAAAAGAGACTCCGTAGGAGGTCTGGAGCAGAGCTCTGCAAAACAGAGGCCTTAATATAGAACCATCAAAGAAAGCAAATTTGTCTTGAAGTGAGAATACTGGGTTCAAATCCTGATGCTACCATTCACTAAATGTTTTATCTTGGGCAAACTATAAACCTCTGTTGAACCCAGTCTTTTTATCTGGAAAATAATAGTAATGATAATACTAACTTTAAGGGGATGTTATGAAAATTGAATTAGATAATCTGTACAAGCACTTAGCATACTGCCTGACACATAATTCATGCAGTAGTAGGCAAAGGAATTTATTAGTTATCCACTTAGTTCAGGAGTAAAATCTCCAAACAATTTCTCATGAGTATCAAGTAGAATCCAGACATCTTACCCACGTTCTTGACATATGGCTGAGATGAAAATGCTAGGAACAGACTGTTCTAGAAGACAGAATGGTAAAATAAGAGCTCAAATTCCAGACTTTTTTAGTAGACACAGAACTTTCTACATCAAAATGTAAACATTGGCATGTTAAAAATCAAATAGACTAAATATAATGAGGATTAGATCCTGAAACAAAAAATGACCATAGTGGGAAAACTAGTGAAATCTAAATAGAGATTCTAGAGTTCAGTTAACAGTGATTTCTTAAAGTCATTCTCTTAGTTCTGACCAATGTACCATGGTTATGTAAGATGTTAACATTAGGGAAAGCTGAATAAAAGATATACAGGGACTCTCTTTATCAGCTTTGAGATGTTTCTATGAATCTAAAGTTATTCTAAAATTAAAAATTGTATGAAAAAAATCAAATAGATCCCTTTGGCTGTTGGAGAACTTTGCACAATGGACTCGTGTAGGCTTGAACCCATGTCTTCAGTTTTTACTTCCCTGGCGACACCTGGAGGGGAGAAGGGCCTGAGTCCTATCCCCTCCCTGGGTGAAGCCAGCATCGGCATCACTTGTGCTCCTCTTGGCTGGGTTTTCTCATTTCTCCAGATCTAGCTGGCAGGAGAGTGGCCTGTTCGAGGCCAGCGCCTGGTCACCAGCTTAGCTTAATCTGAGAGAAAGATGAGGTGTCAAAAGGGAAAAGTGGCCAACATTTGGTTTTCCTGAGCTCATTTTTCTCAGAAAAGTCAATGAATGTCTTATGACTATGCACGCCTTCCCCCACAAACACATCGTCCCTTTGGACAATGTTCCTGGCTGTAGCTGTAGAATTCTTAGTGGCTTCTTGAAAACCCTGATACAGGTCTCTGGACCTGCAGCCCTGAGGGATGAGTAAGATGAGAGGTAAAGAGGGCAAAGCAGCATTTTATTGAGCAATTAGCCTGATTCAAGAATGGCTTTAAAAGTTTTACATGCTTACTTGAAGTCTCATCCCTTGAAATGAAGAAAGTAGGGGACTCGCTCAAGGCCACGTCAGTAAATGTAAGGAGCCATATAGAGGTAGAGCCACAAAAAATTTCCAGTTCCTCTTAGCTTCCCACAAATACACACACACATGCACATGGGTATACAAACATCCTCCCCAAAGGTCAAACCATCTGGCATCACTAACCATGGGCTGGGAAACTGCTAAATGCTTGACATGCATTTAATTCTGAAAACGCTTACTTGTTATTAACCCTCCTTTACAGAAGAGGGAAACAAAGCCTAAAGAGATTTAGTAACTTACTCAATGTTACATGGGTGGCAGGGCTAGAATACATACTCAATCAGTGTGATTCCAGAGCCTGAAATTTTAATCACTTCATCACTCAAAGACAATTTGTTGAATGAATGAATGAATGAATGCATGAATGAACGAACGAACGAACAATTTGCTAGAGGAGTGCATAGTGGTTTTAATGAAACTGTGTCCTGGATCTTATCTCTAGAACATGTGCGATCACTTCAAACCCCGCTAGAGAGTGAGGTGGCAGCTGTGAATCTTTCCAGTCTTGGTGGATTTGGGGGGATACAGAGGAAGGCAAAAGCATAGGCACCAGAGAAAAGAGAGGACTTTCACCCCATGGACATTATTTTAAAATGAGGTGAACAGCGATAACAGCTGTTATCTGAGTACACCTCACTTTCTAGCACAGAAATAGCGGGAAGAGTAAGAGGAGGAGGTGGAAATTCCCCGTCTCCTTGTTTTGCATTCCTACCATGTGGTGCTCATCAGGTGAGGTCTGGAAAGGACAGAAACATGCTCCATGAGGAAGGCTCCAGAGTATCTTGGGAGACATGGTAGGATGGACAGACAATGCAGGTTGGGCAGCAGGAAGGGATCTTAGCAGATGACTGAGCTGAGCATTGTCTCCGGCAGGTGTCCCGTTCACGTCCACTGAAGGGACCGGTCCCAGCAACACTAGTCAATGCCCTACTCACCTGCTCACCTTTCCTCTTCTCTCCCTTCTCTCGAGGACCTGAAAGGTACTTAATGTGTGATAAAGAAAAGAAACCCACCGAAAACATTCTAATTGATAGAGAGAACACAAGATGTAAGGGAAAACTCATTTCTGCGTATCACTAGCTGTGGGTAAGATATTCAGCTTCCCCGGGCCTCTTCCCTTATCTAAGAAACAGGATAACAGTCCCTAACTCCCTTGGTTACTATGAGAATTAGACATCAGCTCTCCAGAGTGCCCAGCACTTGCATGACAGAGTAAGATGCCCTATACAACTTGTTTTTATGTTTTTATCTTTATGGTCATCATTGTCTATTTTATAAAACCTGTTTACTTCGGCAGAGTCTCCTAGCCACATGCCACCCAAACACAAGGACTGAGGCCACATGTCTCAAAAACCCTGATACCACCCAGGCAGATGAAAGCTTGAGCCATAATTGGGCTTATCATCAGAGTGGAGAGATGACAGCGTTCAGCTGGGCTGGAAAAAAAAATAATGTGTCTAAGTTGGCAGAAGGGGGCCTTTCAGAGCCTCTAAGCCCATGCCCTGGTCCAGTCAGCTGGAGGGGGGAGTGCCATCTCAGATTCAGTTGGTCTAAAGAGATGGTCTTTGTTATTGATACTCAGATTGGCAGTGAAATTCAACCTGAGCTCTGGACATGGATGGACTGATTATCAAGAACACCCACTACCAAAAAACGCAAAAATTAATTAAAGCCCTGGCTGGGGTAGCTCAGTGGATTGAGCACGGGCCTGCGAATCAAACAACTGTGGTTCGATTCCCAGTCAGGGCACATGCCTGGGTTTCGGGCCAGTTCCCAGCGGGGGATGCACGAGAGGCAACCATACATTGATATTTCTCTCCCTCTCTCCTTCCTTTATCCTCTAAAGATAAGTAAATAAAAATCTTTTAAAAAATAAATTAATTTAAAGCTTATCTTTTGTAGATATTACCTTTGACTTTTTTTTTTACCCTTCTTGCTGGTCTAACTCTAATGGATTCAATTTAAAAAAAGGACAAAACAGTGTATTAAAATCAAAGAAGTTGCCCCAGGAGTCCAGGTGGAGTGGAAAAGGCTGGAATCTAGTCCATCTCAATGATGGGTACCTCCTGGCAAGGACTAGGACTGTGGTCCGTGAGATGAGGACCCTGAGCATCCTTGTCCATACAGGATACGTGACAGGGCTTCAGGTGGGGGAATACTCTCCTACTGAGGTTCTTGGCAGAGGGATGGGTGGTTCTTGGATTTCAGGGCAGCAGTTTTGTGAAAAAGCAGATTGGAGAAAACTGTATAACAACAATGATGGTAAATAATAATAATAATAATAATACCACCACCACGAACAACAATGGTACTGAATTTCTAGATAGAGCTTTAACACCAGGCAGAGGGAAGAAGGCTAGCAGGGAAGAAGGAAGGAAGTAAAGAGAAACAAAAGGAAAAGATGGTGAGATCTCACAGCTAGTAAGTCTCAGAGTAAGTAAGGCTAGTAAGGCTTCCTGGTACATGCTCCCAGGCTGGTTGGTACTGGGAGTGAGTGTGGTATGCGGTATGAGGCTGGACTTGGGATTGTCTCCACAAAGTCAGGGTCCCCCTCACGGAGGGACGGCCTAATTGACCTCGGACTTTTGTTCTCTTGACCCATTGTTTTTTCACAAAATTGTGCTCTTTCTTCCTTCTTTTGGTCTTCCTTGCAGTGACTCTCATCTGCACAACTGGTTTTATGTCCTTGCATCTTCTTTCTTGTTAAGCTGGAAGTGTTTTTTCTCTCTTTTGTGGCAGTTGTTTCTAATAAATCTTCACTTGTTTTCTTTAAGTTCTTCAGTTATTTTAAGTTTCCTCTTCCACAACCTTCTGTTTGCATTTCTGCTCTCCATCTGGGCCACTTGGTCTTCTCCATTTCTGGAATGAAGACAAAGGAGGGTATTGGACAGAAATAGACAGAGCCTGGCCTGCTCCTGGGAGGACAAAGGCAAGACAAGGGATTAAATCACATATGCTGATCTTTCCAGAACTTTTATTATATCTCAGGTCAACTAGTAACAAAGCTGGAGACATTTCGACTGACCACTAGGACAATCAAATTTCCTAGTTTCTATAAAGGCAGTCTAGTTATACACCAAGTGAGAACTTCAGTGTGAGTGTTTCTGTGTGTGCCTGTCAGTCAGGATCACAGTACAGAGCAGAGGGCACACTCAAATTAGACAACTCAATAAAAGTTTAATAAAACGATGCTTTGCAAAGGTGTATGAAGCCTGTAGAGAGACCTCCAGGGGCAGTACAGTGTCCTGGAGATAGCAACAGCAGAGCCCCTTGACTACCTGTAGTCCCGAAGGGATGAGGATGGGGAGATTGGAAAGGACCATATCACAGGAACTGCCATCTTGGCCAATGGATGCAGCAAGCCTTGGTACTCATAGGAAGGGAGATGACTGAAATAAGCTTTCACCCTCCTCTCCTTCTTCCCAACTATCTTTCTGGATCTCCATTCGCTGCCCCTAATCAGAAGCCAGAGGTCAAGAGAATCCACTGAGGCTGTCAATATTAGTCAAACTTCTGGGTCACAGACCAGGCTGAGAAAGGGTAGAGAACAGACCTGGACAGGCAAGTGCAAGTCATTCAGGAGAGTGAACACACACGTGCATATGTCTCTGCGTTCACATATACATACACATGTGCACGTAAGTGTGTGTGAGGCTGTCATTCAGGCACTACTCTTTGGACACTGTAGGTTACTGAGTATCTTGTTTTCCTCTGATTCTAATTACTGAATGCTTGGAGAGTAGTAAGAAAACTGGGAAGTAAGAATGTCCTCTGGGATCATACGTGTAGAAACTATCTTCACGTAACAAAAAGGCAAAATGTTTCCATCTAAAAATGAGATAGGTCAAAAGGAAAAACCTCTACTTGTTTCTAAAAGACTCACTCCAGGAGAAGGAAAAGTCTAATGAAGGTGAGTGCTTCTATTTGAAAAGGTACATACCAGCCACCTCACCTGAGCAGGTGGGAATAGAACCTTATTCTAATGATTGGGCATTCAGGAAGAAGGGGATTTATCTGGGAGCTTCAGGTGAGAGCGAAATCAAGAACTGAACTGAGTCGAGAGCACACTAGAGTCCCACAGTGGAATTCCAAAAGTGATGCCACACTGGTAAGTCACACAGAATAGGTATTTAATAGCTGGCACATTACACCGTCTCTTTAACACAGCACATTATCCAGAGCCCCAGTTTTCACTGTTACTTTGGGGGAGTGTTGTTGGAATGCCTCTCTCTACCACTGAGTCATAAAAGTCTTGTTGACCACCGTATCGTTAGCCTCAGCAGTAATCTGTTGGACAAATAAACACTGATATCTCTCCATTTCAAGAACTGTTCACGGGAATGGGGTTTACCTATGAGTTCTACTGAATTGAGCCAACAAAGATGTCACTTCAACCAACTGCTCCACATGGTCTAGGTCATGAATTTACTGTCACACCCAAGAAAAGGCCATCTCCTCATTAAGTTCTAAATCACTCCCCGGCCTTTGTTCCACTTACACCCTCTTTTGAATTCAGGCTTCAGAGTGACAGCTCCGTGCATGTTGCCATTTTTTTAGAGTCCCCGTTTCCTTTTTGTCATCGTCTTCAGAGAATTTACTTCGTTAATTCCTTTTTCTAAGGAGTTGCAGATACCTGAGAAAGGAAAAAGAGCTATAAATGTGCATTTGGTATTATAATCCTCATTTTATAAAGGAGTGAGCAGATTGTCACCAACATGATATGACTTATCCAAGGTCTCACGCTGAGTCAGCAGCAGTTCTGAAATCTGAGCCATAATGAGTCTCTGACGAAGCCTGCACTCCTTGCAGTCTACAGGTAACAAAGGAGTCCCACTTCGCCCCCAGTCCTCCTGCGACTGTATCAGTTTGGAAGGACTGAACGTGAAGAAAGGGCACAACTGTCTCTCCTTGGCAAACGCTGTTTCCATTAGCACTTAATTTAGATTTAATAAAATGCTTAATGAATCTTAATTAAACCCAAATTGAAATTAAAAATGGTTTAACAAGGTTTAATAGTGATGGGAGCGATCACACAATTCCACGTCAATAAATATTTTCCTAATAACAAATAACCATTTCATTAATGAGGAAAAATGTTGCCATTAAGTCTAAATTCAATTAAATTATCCATAATTTACTGGCATAGTTAACAGTTAATATGTTAATGAAAAATATGTAAAGTTTTTTTTTTCTCCCATTGCTTGTTAAGAATGACACCAGCTGAGAGAATTTCAAAAGACACAGAATTGAACGGATGGGAAGATTGTTGGAAGCTAATGGAACCACCTCTGAGACTCGGTCTTCTCTAGTAAGAGAGACAATGAGGCGAGGGCAAGAGAACACATGTGGACCTCTACCAATCCCATGTGAATTCCCACCATTATCATAACCATAACATGAGGTACTTACAGGGGTGGGTGAAAAGATTGTGGACCTAGGGAAGCCCTGGCTCAAGAAAAATGTGGGGAGAAAATTCAGACTCCCATATAAAGTGGCTGATAACAGATATAATAAAGAAAAAAATTAGAATGCTTAATATGAGAGGGAAAAAGAGGGTCAAAGATGCTTGCCTGGTGTGTGTGTGTGTGTGTGTGTGTGTGTGTGTGTTTTGTATTTTTTATTTCTTCCTGACTGAACTTGACACACACATTGTAAAAGAGATTGGTGGGAACCTGTTCCAGAACAAGATATAGATAGACCTGGAATAGGGGGTCAAGTTCTACAGCAGGAGATAGGTTTCCAGCAAAGATGATCAGGTTTTAGGGAAAGGACAATGGGTTTCAGAGTAGTGCCCTGGTTTGTGTTGTACCCCACAATGCTGGCATGAAGGACATAGAGAAGGGGGTGTGAGCTAAAATGTGTAGTTTTTGCAACAATCTGAGGAGTGTCCAAGATACATGTTCTCAACCCATATTTCTGAAATCCAAGAAGTAGCCCCTACTTCCTAAGACTCCTGACCTCCAAACATTCCAGAATAGAAAACAGAAAGTGTCCCATACCACTCTCCACCAGCCCCAGGACGTTTCTGAGAGGGGCACTGATGAGTACTGTAGCCACGAGTCACATGGGGATAGCGAGCCCTTGCAGTGTGGCTGCTCCTAACTGAGAGGCGCTGTGAGTATCAAGTTTGCACTGAATTTCAAAGACTCAGAGAATGTAAATATTTCAGTAACAATCGTTTTCTATCATTACATTAATACTTATTTTATACTGATTATGTTAAAATCATGATAGTTTAGATATACTAGTTAATTAAAAATATTTCTTGAAGTAATTTCTGCTTCTTTTTATTTTCTTCAATGTGGCTACTAGAAAATTTTCAATTATGTAGTGGCTCACATCCTACTTCTATTAAGCAGACTTGATCTAGATGGATCTCCCTTAAACAAAGCAATGGACAGATTCCATTCCCTTTTGTGCTATCATTAACACACATACTTTCATGCATGCATTCGCTTATTCAACAAATATGTTGACTCTGTGCGAGGTATTGGAAATACAGTGGTAAAACTCTTAGGCCCAGTGCTACATAAGCACATCCATGCACACATTCGTACACCTTCATAACAACACTTGCTCGTGTATATTCAAATGTGCACACATAGACACAGATGGACCCACAGCACACAAACATGCACACATCTGCAAAAAATGCCAATGCAGGCAAACATGAGTTAAAAGCCACCATCAGGCTCTGAGAAGCCAACACTCTTTAACTTGGAAGGCTTCAACTCTTCAGACAGTTTCACTACTCTAGCAGTCAGCCAGGGGCAATCACAACTCTGTATTTCCAGGAGGAGAATAGACGTGTGACCTCTCTCTATGACTTTGTCAAAGCTAATAGATCCGAGTTCCAAGTGAGAAGACCAAATGTGGCAAGTTCAAATCTATGTCATTATGGCTAAACACACCAGGAGAGGCCAGCAGAGGTAGGCTGGTAGTAGGTTTGTTTCCGAAGAAGCTTAGGCCTTCACTTCCTGGGAAAAGAGAAAAGCTTATTCTGAGGCCTGAGGACAGAGATAAATCAGCTCAACCTAAAGGCACTGGTTGGGTTGGTGTTGGAACAATTTGGTATGATCTCATTCAAATAACTTCCTGGCTTACCCCTCAGTTTGTTGGCCTAGAGGGGAGGGGAGGGGAAGGAAGTACATAGACAGGACCAGACAAAACTCAGAAGCCATACAAGCTGTTCTAATTTAAAAAATTAATATAAATTTTAAATTTTCCAGGAAAAAACACTGGAAAAAAAAAACAAATATGTGGAGACTAAACAACATGCTATTAAACAACCAAGAATCAAAGAGGAAAGAAAAAAACTATCTTGAGACAAATGAAAATGAAAACATACCCTTTAAGAATTTACTGAATGCAGTAAAAGCAGTTTTGAGAGGGAAGTTCATAGCTATGCTGGCCTACCCCAAGAAACAAGAAAATCCCAAATAGACCATCTGACTTTACACCTAAAGGAACTAGAGAAGAACAAGCAAAACACAAAGTAAACACAAGGAAGGAAATAATTGAGATCAGAGCACAAATAAGTAAAATAGTAATTAAAGAAAATGATAGAGATCGAGACACTAAGAGCTGGTTCTCTAAAAAAATGAACAGAATTGACAAACCCTTAGCCAGACTAACCAACAAAAGAAGAGAGAACCTAAATAAATAGAATCATAAATGAAAGAGGAGGAGTGGTAACTGACGCCACAGAAACACGAAGAATCATGAAAGAACACATCAACAAATTTATACCAACAAATTCAACAATCTGGGAGAAATGGATAAAGAGCTACATGTTGAATAATTGGGAAACAAAGAGAATACCCGGTGGCATATGAAAACAGCAACTACAGAAAGTAGCTGCCATCTCTAGGGCTGCAGGAGCAAAGCAAAGAGATCTGAGGCATGAAAATCTAACCTCACAGGAGGGTAACCCTGGAGCTAAAACGCAGACACCTGAGGAGTCCCCAGCCAGCCGGTGCTGAGGGCAGGAGGGAGATTGTCTCAGCTGGCTTGGGCTGCCATAACAAAATACTATAGCGTAGGTGGCTCGAACAACAGAAACTTATTTTATCACAGTTCTGGAAGTTGGAAAATTCTGAGATCAAGTTACCAGTAGGTTTGGTTCTTCATGAGGCCTCTCTTCTGGGCTTGCGGACAGTCGCCTTCTCGCTGTTCCTCATGTGGCTGGGACAGAGAAGAGCGCTCTTGCGTCTTTCCCTCTTCTTACGATGACACCAGCCCTATTGGATTAGGGCTCCTCCTTTGTGACTTCATGTAACCTTTATCACCTCCTCGCAGGCTCTAGCTCTACATACAGTTATATCAGGAGTTAGGGCTTTAGCATATGACTTTTTTGTAGAGGGGGGCACATATATTCAGTTCCAAACAGGGCTCACGATACTAATTCTATAAATGTCATTAAAAAAATGCTGCCAACTAGATTCAGCTGTTGAGATAGAAAAGAGTTTCTGCTGTCGGGATGAAGCGCTCTTTAGGACAGAGCTGAGAGAAACAGGAACCAAAAAGAAACGGCAGAGGGCCTACCCCTCTTCATCTTTCAGTCCCCCTCTCACGCCCTGTGCTGGCAGAGCCTAGCGTGGAGAGAGGTGGTCAGCAAAAATGTGGCTTATGGAGCTCCAGCTCCTCCAGCAACACAAAACACAGAGAACCCAAGTGTGGGTGTGTAAGCTACTTGCGGCAGTGGGTTAATGACGAGCACAGTAGCCTGTAACAACACAAAAGACGATGAAGAAATCAGCTGAACGCCATCTCGGAAAGTTTATCCTGCACAATTTTATTTGCAGGGAAGAGAAAAACCCCACCAGAAACTAAATCTTTGGTCAGATATGTTTAGGAAATCTTCATGTTACCGCACTGCTGAGAGTTCATGAAGATGCTTCGGAAGACCAAGGCCTGTGATAGGTCCCACAGCGAAGAGACCTGCTGCGGTTCTTCCAACCCAGAGTTCCCCAAGTATCTTTGACCACGGAATTTCATTTGCCTGTCTCTTTTCAGAACACCTATTCATTTTCAAAGCGATTTTCCAAACATTTTCTGCAAAACTTTTAGAACCATTGTGCTGGTGACGCTGCAGACACTAAGATCCCAAGACATACGATGAACTGTGGGCCCTAATAGCGTGGCTCGTATTTGAACAGGCTGCACTTTTTCTCAAATGCTCCAGCTTAATGGCTGCTAAAGCTAGGTACATGGGCAGGCGTTGATAGGGGACCCAAGAGTTGGAAATGTTTAGTTTAAGGTAAATAGTTGTAAGCCTAGTAAGTAATGCATCTGTTAAGGCTTTTGTTTCAGAAACTACAGATCAGGCCCATCCCGGCTCCTGGGAGAACAGCCAGCCTCCTGGGACCCTGCTACAGATCACCGCCTGGGGACAAGTGGAGGCATCCGGGCCATTGTGTTCCAGGGAGGGACAGACCACCACCCACCCCTGGGAGCAGCCAACTGCCTGGGGCAAGAATACTGCAGTTTTTTAATCTAATTTTCCCTAAATTTCAGAACCCCTCACCACACCTTGTTTATTCCTGGTTATAGAAATGTTGGCCTGGAAAGAAAATGTAAGATGGGTTTTTTTGGATGTGAAACCACTATCTTCTCAGATGGCCAGCCATCTGAATAAAGCATCCATAAAGGTTCATCCCTGTCTCTGCTGATTGGGTTTGGCAAGTGACAGGCAGCACAAGCTCTGGTGTCTTTTCTCGTTTCAGCATGATCTTCCTAATTTCAATGGGGTTTTCTGTAACACAGAAGCTACTTTTCTCTTTCCTCTTCACTGTTATATTCCCAGTATCCGTCACAACACATAGGGTGTGGTAAATATCCCATAATATGTGCCGTAGGGTACCAGGCAGAAGGAGAGGAGTGACTAATCAGCCAAAAGAAATTGACAATGAAACCTCATGACCTCGTGTAGTAATGAACATGGAGTGCGGCAAGGAAGAAGGGCAGGGCCACTCTGTAGAAATGCCACGAAAGCCACCATGTCATTTAAAATTCTCTGGTAGCTCCATTTAAAAAGTAAGACGAAAGAGGTGGAATGAATTTTAATACTATATTTTATGTAACCCAGTATATCCAATATATTATCATTGCATTGATAATATAAAAAATATTAATAATCCATCAGTCATTAGATATCAAAATTAAATGAGTAATTTTAAAATACACTAGTAATCAGTATAAAGATATTAACACAATACTTTGCATTCTTTTTCATATTAAATTTTTAAAAGCTGTTGTGTATTTTACTTTTAGAGAACCTCTGAGTTTGGACTGGCCCCATTTCAAGTGTTCCAAATCTACGTGCAGCCACCTTGTTGGTCAGCATCGATCTAGTGGCTTCTAGAGAACGACACAAAATTCGGGGACATGGGGCAAACACTCAGATTTATAAGTAAATATTGAGCCAGAATTCATCTGTAGTGGCAGTTATTGAATATTGTGAGGAAATCTGATTTCACTAGCATTAATCACGCGTAAGTTCAAAGTGCACGTAAAACATGTTAAGCGACAAAAAAATTAAAAGTTAATGAGGAGTCACTTCACTGCAGTGGGTTCTACTAGAAAGGCTACGGATCTTTTCAGACTAAAGAAATAATAAAATTAAAGTTTTAGAGAAAATAAAGACTGGGAAGTAGCATCATAATCAGAACTTCCTCTCTCTATTCTCTCAAAGCCAATAACAGCCACTGGCATTGGATGTCTAGGGTAGGACTTTGGGTGTCTCAGCATTTACAGGTAGTTCTGAGGGTGGCCTGCCTTACCTACTGGTGAATCCCAGTGTTTAGGAAAGTGCCAATACCTTAGTGGATGCCCCCCGAATATTTGTGGAATGAATACAATGAAAGAGAGTTGACAGGAAAAGCGCACGCGGTTTTCCTGAGAGCTCAGCATAGAGAGGTAAAGCCAGAAAGGAAAACCCGGGGGAGGGGAGGGGTTGCCAACACCTCTCTTCGTATCTTTGTACCTTAACTGGGTATTATTTTGGCAGAACATATTTGGTGTTTTTAAACATAATTTTAACTCTACATTTAAACCTGAAGTACTTACCTTCGAAAAGCATTTGTTCTGGTTCACAAGTGAAAACCTAACCGTCTGCAAAGGGTTTTTCGTTTTTCGGGGCGAAGTTCTTCGGGGTACACAGCTCTAAGACATCTGTGACGGTGAGAGTAGTTGTTTACCCTGCCTCTCAGGAGGTAGAAACAGTTGGACATTTGCAGTACAAAGAACCCGCTTCTTAAGGCTGAATGACCCTTGATGGTTCTGTTCTTTGGCACAAGTGGTGTTTTGTGCGGGCCATCAGCTCCGTGATAAAGAAGGGGACAGAGACAGCAGGGTGGGGATTGACTGTGGAGCGAGGCTAGGGCTGGGGAGAGGAGAGCAAGGGGGCAAGAGGTGGGGCAACTGTAGCAGAATAACAATAACGATAATAGTAAAGAGATGGGTACAAGCCTTTCGAAGCTCTCTTGCCCTAGATAAACAACACTGTGTCTCTGAGCCCTTCTGAAATGGAAAACAAGTTACTCTAAAAAGGCATTTCTGTAAACTACCGATTTGTAAAATTACTAGCTATTACCTCCATATACATAACATGTCTTTTATTGGGGGAAAAAAGACTGAAGGTGCTTCTGTCTGTGCTTTGCTACCTATTAATCGTTTTTCTATCGGAGAACAGTGAGAAGATAGAGTTTTAATATTAAACAAATACTAATAAGTATTTCAGCTGTTGGGGTATTGTGAGCTGAAGACATCTGTATTTTTAATTAGCCCTTTCATAAATGTGATTATGAAATGTCATGTGATCGCCCTCGAAGCCAACACCTGGGACGTGGAGAGGACGGCCGCCCAGTGTCCCAGGGCCTGCACGGGGCACAGGGAAGTCCTGGCAATTGCATTAACAGCTTTATCAAGAGGACTCCAGATCCAAATGATTTTCCTGTCTGCAAATTAAATAATAATGTGAAAACAAAATCCACCAGGTCCAACAGGAAAGCACAAATATAACAGTGAGAATTTCCTGTCACGGGGACCTTTCAAATCCCAGTTATCCAACAGCCTATTGAAGGGATCCTGATGAAGTCCTCAGTCTCAGAGACGGAGGCCCCTCTCTCCCTGTAAAGCAACGGGACTTTTAGGTGACATGTTTAGGTTAGGTTACCCTGATTTCAAATAAGCTTAACTATAAGAGCAAATGTGGCTCTGGCTGGTGTGGCTGAGTGGATTAAGCACTGGCCTGTGAACCAGAGTCGCCAGTTCAATTCCCAGTCAGGGCACATGCCCGGGTTGCAGGCCAGGTCCCCAGTTGCGGGTATATAAGAGGCAACCGCACATTGATGTTTCTGTCCCTCTTTTTCTCTCTCCTTTCCCTTCTCTCTAAAAATAAATAAATAAAATCTTTCAAAAGGAGAGTAAATGTGTTTTATAAGGGGTGGTGCATGTATTTCATAAAATAAGAACTTCGTGCTTTCAGTTAATGTTTCTACTCTGTCTTTACTCAAAATTCAATTTTTGATGAGAATACCAGCATTTCTCTTTTTAGGTAACAGAAGAGATGTAATGTGAAATACAGATACTCCTTAAAACTGAAGCTGAGACAGCTTTCAGCCCGTTTTACATACGATCACATTCGAAACAACACACCAATTTCATTTAAAATGTGTGTTCTCTCAAGATGGCATTATAAAAGCATTTACTCGTGTATACTGACATATTTTTCTCTCAATAACAGAAAGAAGTGAATGAATGGCAAAACAAACATTTGTTGGAGATACTCAGCCATTCAGTAGCAACTTCCAGAATAATACAGCAGTGGAATTCACATTTGGTGTTACCTACGGAGAGGGAGTCTTTTTCTCACTCTGCACTTATGTGGATACACATGTATAAGGCCTTTTCTTAGGATGAGGTAAGTGATGGAGATTAAGATTATTCATTCAAAACCCATGGAAAATCATCCCCTAAAGTGATAAGAACATGGCTGGTGCCACCATTATGAATTTTTAATAAGAATCAATTCCAAAAACTACAAGGAGAAAGAGAATGTGAGAGCTATTGAAGCAAAAGAGAAAGGAAGGAGACCAAATTAGAACAGATCTAGAAAGAGTGTAGTTTTGGTTCAAATCTGCTATGCAATATATAATACAGTCTTTTAACATGAATACTTTGTGTTGCATTAATAATCTCCTTTCATGCTGAATTTTTCTCATACCTTCTCTCTGTGAAATAAGTTGAGAGAGTTCTATAAAGGATAACTTCAATGCTTGTATGTAGAAGTCTCTGGGCATAAAGAACCATGGGTAACTGGCCCCTGTTTCAGAACCCTGGGATGTCTAGAAACCTGAGTGAGCATGTAATTCAAGCATTTTAGATTTTAGCTCTGATCAGTACACAGCTCTCATTTATCATGGGTGTGCAGAGATCACATTTTGGCTTGATCAGAAACAACTACTGTTGGCTGGCAATGTCTGCTATGGGCCTAGAAATCATGAGTGATACTATGCGTGCAATATGTTTGACACCTCTGATTCAGTGCAAACCTATCACGGTGCAGATGTAGAAACCAGGGCTCAAAGATTGCTATGTAACTTGCCTCAACACTCATAAGAGAAAAATCATGATAAGGACCCAGCCTTCTACTTACGTAGTAACAGGTTTACCAGTAGATCTCAGACCTCCTGCTTCTCAGTCCTACATCTTTTCTATTCCTCCCCACTCATCCTTCCTTTTCAAAAATTGCTACTAAATTTACTGCTATTTCTTCTAGTAAAAACACATGCTGATTTTTATAATGTAAATCAACCAAAAAAAAAAATCAACCAAACTTTGCCATAAAGCAAAGAACATCTGTAGGTATTCATCTTAAAATGGAAAAACTGAAAATTATGTCCCACTCTGAATAGCTGTCATTTTGAAAGTGGGGCATGGGGGCAGATAAAGGACAAAAGTCATCTCTATAGCCTGCAATAGGCAATATTGATTTGGCAGGGCCAAGAGCATGTTGATGTTATATATGGCCATGAACCGGATTGGTGCACAGCTGATAGTGTTGTTCAATAGTAATAAATAATAATTATGTACAGGGATTGTCTCACTGATGCTCCATTCTCCTGCCTTCACTAATAACCAGAATCTGATTCTTCCAGAGACCTCCCATCACGTTAATTCTAACAAGGCAGTAATTCATTCTGGGGCCATGGAAAGTACATACATCTCTCCTAAATGTGCCCTCCATCCAGGCACGTAAGATGATCATAAGTTTAATTAAAGGTCATGACAGCATCCTGGCCTCGAGTCCTTGGGTCCTCTTCGCTCCTCCTGACCTGAAACCCAATGCCTGGTGCATCCAGGGACAGGCTTCCATGGCTACGGTTCTGGTGTTACATCTCACCAGGAGAAAAAAATTCTCCGCAGACTTTACTCACGGACTTTGTGTAGAGGCTTAAATCACTATCCAGGTTTCATATTTTCATTGAAGCACAACAGTTCCAAGTCCTCTCAAAATATTGAACATAATTGTAAGAGCCACAGAAGAACTAAATGAGGACGTTTCAGTTGAAACTCTTCCCGGTGGGCCAGCACTCCAGTGATTAACAACCCCTGAAAGATGACGACCACCAAGTTTCACAAGGAATAGCAAATACAACCTTCCTGCAACAAAGCACGGCTTCATCAGACATACGCCTAAAATCTCAACTGTCATCATAAATGCAACCTTTCATGTGGAGAAAAATAAGTTATTGTGTCAGAGAACCTAGCGTTGCATCCTGTCTATGGTTTTGCAAGATTTATGAATTATAAGTCATTTCTTTTTCCTCACCTGTAAGTGAGGATCACAATAGCTAGCTCATAAGAGTGGTATGAATAAAATACGAATAAAAACATTTAAAGAAATTATAACTATGTCTCATACAGAAATTGTTTTTGTTTGGACTGCATGTAAACTCCATTGACATCCATGTAAGTGGTAATTGTTTAATACAAAGTATCAGCATGATATTGCAAAATGTGCTATTGTCTTCCAAAATGCAAACTTGGAAACGGAACTTTAACATCGTCCCTCTTTCCTAGAGCATACAAACACCTGAAGCAACACAAAGCTAAAATCCAGAAGATGTGGTTGTTAAATGGAGATGTATCCTTTGCCAGTCTGAAAATTCTTTCCCTGCGGGAATATCCGCTTTCACAGGAGACTAGTGCAGTTGTCTCGTCTAACTTCAAAATCATCATTCACCACTGAAGAAAAACCCTTGCCCATGTGAGGCTAGCTAGCTACAGAGTACTTCCAAGCTCAACCCTGGGACGTGAGGGGACAGCTAGGAGGAGAGGGACGCAGGCAGGAGACAGAGAATCCGCAGATCAATAGAACTACTTCCGGGTAATGGCCACGGCGGCAGAGAAGAAGCAGGGCTGCGCTGCAGGCTCGCTCCATCACTGCCTGGAAGGGCCCGTTGGCAAGAACAAAGGGCTTCATCAGTTCTGTCAGGCCCAAGGCATTGATCGGCAGCTGCGATTGCTGGACACCACTTCTTGGGCCAGACCCCCCCACACACACACACTTGCTACTCTCCGGCTTTGTCCTGTGCCAGCCTCTCCCGTAGAAGAATGCGGGCCGTAGTACGGGGAACACTGGGAAGTCAGGGCCAGACCACGGAGGGAGGAACCAATGTCCCAGCCTGCAAGGCCAGAGACATATAACAAAGGGCAGGACTGATGCGTGTCCACAGACAGGAAAGAGTACCCCACGTTAGCCACTGACTGCAAACTACTCCCCCACTTGGCCTTTGACAGAGCAAATTTTCAAAGTGGAAAAGTTGACCGGTTCATTCTTCAGTCTTTATTCCTTTCCCAAGTCCCTCTGTGGAGTGTGTGCCAGAAAGGAAACCCAGCTCCATCCAGCATGGAAAAGCAAGAAAGGGCAGAGCCAGAGGCCTGACAGCTCCACGCGCTGGAGGAAATGCCAATTGGGCAGCAACCTGACAGCGTCTTAGGATAAAACGCACTAAATCAATAGCTAACAGTTCTGGATCACATGCTATGAACCAGGCATAGGGGTTCGATACTGTCACAATCAGCACAGTTTTATAAACGAATAAACGAAGCCTACAGGGTGATGTGATTTTTTTGTTCCTGAGGTCACATTAATTCCTAAGTGGCAGGGGTGGATTTCAAAATGAATCGAGTCTGTCCAACATCATAGTTTGTGCTCCAAACCATCATCTCATACCAGTTACAGTAGGTTTGGGCATTTGGCAAATACCATGGTAGTACTCAATGTGTTTTCAATGAATCCATCATCCTATATTTGTCAGGGTTCTCCAGAGGAACAGAACCAATACAAAAGTTAGATAGATGGGTGGATAGATAGATATACATACATTTCCAGGAATTGGCTCACAGGAGCATAGAGGCTGGAGAGTCTGATGACCAGTTGTCTGCAAACTGGAGGCCCGGGGGAATCAATGGTATAACCCTCAGTCTAAATCTGAAGGCTTGAGAACCAGGGGAGCCAGTGGTAAGGGTTTCGGTCTGAGTCCTAGGCAAAAGAGGATAGATTTCCTAGGAGGAGCAGGGAGTAAATTCACCCTTCCTCTGCCTTTTTATTCTCTTTAGTTTCCTCAAGGGATTGGATGGTATCTGCCTAGGTCGATAAGAGCAATCCTTTTCACTCAGTTTACCAGCTCAAATGCTAATCTCTTACAAAACACCCTTTGCGGGATATACCTGCAAAGAGTATTTTACCATCTATCTGGGCATCCCTTTTGCCCAGTCAGATTGACACATGCAATTAAACTATCACACTTTCCAAGAGCTTTACAAGAGTGAACGTCATGGCTATATAGTTTTTAAAGATGGTAATACAGATTTCTGGGAGAGATGTCATTGCTTTGGAGGTAAATAACCACACTAGTGGCATTCATGTCCTGGAGTAGTCAGCGTAAGAATGTTAATATTGTGAAGTATTCCTTATGTAGTGAATACTTTACACCAAGTTTCACACTTCATCTTCACAACAATATTTCTGAGGAATGTACTATTATACAGATAAAGAAACAGCTTTGTCCTGTTTAGTTACAGAAAATCTTTCAGCTGGTCAGTGTGGGGGCCAAGATTCAAATGCTGAGGCAGCCTGACTTCAGAGCCTATGCCCTTAGCCAGTGTGTCCTACTGCCTGTATTTGGTCAATGCATTTCTCCTCTGGGCATGGATGTGCCTTGGTAGGTACATGTTGTAAGAAAGAAACAACTGGATTGTATCAAATCAAACATCCAGGAAGCCTCTACTCTGTGTGGAATTCCGTAGTGTCACGTTGGCCCATTGAAATGGAGGACCCGCCTCTCAACATTTTGCCTTTAGAGACCTTTTATTGAACCAGACATGTTCTGAGAACTCACTGTGTGGTGGGAATTACCGTATAAGGGCTGAGGCAAGATGAACAAGAAAGGCACAGAGGCTTCACAGCCTCTGCCTTCAGAGGCTTCACAGTCTCCTGGAAGGTGCAGGCATATTAAGAAATACTTGTACTACAGGTACAACCATAGAGGTATACACAGTGTGCAGTTAGAATACACAGACATATCCACTGACTCTGTTCACAGTAGTAAAGAGAACCTTCAGGGAGGACGTGATGAGAGGCATAACTTTTGATAGCTGAGTTGGAAGATCAGGAGAAAGGCATCCTTGGAGGAACAAACTGTGTATAGGATTTCGAAATGCATAGAGTCTTCTAGCTTCTGCTCAGCAAGTCAAGAAATAAAAAAGAGGATTGCTCCTAATTTACAAACTAGAGAAAGCTGGATACTCTACAAAATCATAATTTTTCTTGAATCCATCCAAGATCTGGGGTAACGGAGAAATCGATTAGTCTGAAGTTTCAGTAAAGACAGGTACTTCCAAGGAAAGACAAAACACACGCAGCAGTTTGCCAAGGGCACAGCTTGGGGGGGAAATAGGGCTGCCGTCCAAGGGGGTAAGAGCTCAACTTCTGATAAACTGTCCAAGGCTGGGTGACCACTAGCAC
>PVKM010016345.1:0-26906 GCA_004027735.1 Carollia perspicillata
TTCCTTCATTTCACTTAGCATCGCCTTCATTTGTTTTCTAATTTGTGACCCAAATCAACCAGTTCTGTGAGCATCCTGATCACCAGTGTTTTGAACTGTACATTTGATAGGTTGGCTATCTCTTGGTCACTTAAAAGTATTGACTTTGGGGCTTTGAGCTGTTCTGTTTGAGTCATTTTTGGTCAGGTGGCACCCATTATGTATGGGTGGTGGAGCCTTAGGTGTTCACCAGGGTGGGGCAACCCAGTCGCTGGGTTGTGATGCTATCTGTGCAGGTGGGGTCAGAGAGGGAACAGTGACGCCTGTTCTGCTCTCTCTCGGATTTAAGTCCTTTCTGCTGCCTCCCACAAGCAAACTGGGTCCCCCTGGTGCTGGTTCCCAGGTGAGCGGGCCAATGCATGCTTCCAGGACCCTGCAGGTCTCCCCAATGACCTTTCCTGTGAAGCTAGGAGTCTCTCCCACAGCTTTTCAATTGGCGTTTTTAGGCTTTATTTCCCATCGCTGGGGCTCTGGCTGTGTGGTCCGTCTCACTGCCTGCTCTTGCCTAGTTTACCTGTGTGCAAATCTGTGTCTGCGGTGGGCCAACTGCCCTGCGTGCTTTGCTCATCTCCTCCCCCTGTCTGGGGTCTGCAAGCTCCACGCCACCTACGCCCCCTGGCGCTCCCAGGTCTGGCAGCCACTGCATTTTCCTGCCATGTTCCCTCCACCAGTTGCCAACTCCGCCCCTCTTACTGGTCTTGTTGAATGGTTGTTGGACTTCCACAGTTCAATTTTCTGGGTTCTGGTTGTGTTATTGTTTGTAAACATTTGTTGTCCTTAATCTTGGTTGTGAGAGGAGGTAGTGTTTCCACCTACGCCTCCATCTTGGCTGGAAGTCTACTGACTGTAACTTTTTTACTTAATAAAATTTAAAAGTTTATAAGGCAAAAAAGTTATAGTAAGCTAAGGTTATTTTATAATTAGAGAAAATATTTATTTAGTGTAGCCTGTGTGTACGGCGTTTATAAATTCTACAGCAGTGTACAATAATGTCTTAGGCCTTCACATTCACTCACCAGCACTCACTGACTCACCCAGGGCAAATTCCAGTCCTTCATGGTAAGTGCCCCATATGGGTGTACCATTTTGTATTTTCATACAGTGTTTCTATTGCACCTTTTCTATGTTTAGATGTTAGATATACAAAGTTATCATAGTGTTACAACCTACTACAGTATTCGGTACAGTCACATGTTGGACAGGTCTATAGCCTAAGGAGCAACAGGCTGTTCCATATAGCCTCGGTGTGTAGTAGGCTATATCATCCAGGTTCGTGTAAGCACACTCTACCATGTTCACACTCACCTAACAATGCATTTCTCAGAATGTATCCAATCATAAGGGACACATGCCTATATTTAAAGTGAAACCATACGTTATTATCCAGTTAATTGGCCTGCCAATGGGAATTTACAAACTTAATTTTAATGTAATTGTTTAAATCAAGTATCTTGCTAATTGTTTTCTATTTACCTCATTGATCTTTGTCTCTCTTTTCTCCTCTCTTCCTCTCTCCTTTACTAAGGACAGGAGTCAGGGGGTGGGAGAGTGTTAAGCATTTTCAGTTCTTAAGGCTGGAAACCCAAGATCAGAGTGCCAGCATGGTTGAGTGCTGGTGTGATCTCTCTTCCTGGCTTACACATGGCTGACTTCTTACTGTGTCCTCACAAGGCCTTCCCTCGGTGTGTGCAAATGGAAAGACAGTGGGCTCTGGTGCCATCACAATGCATAATTGCAAATTTTCTTCTTCTAACAAGAACTTTTAAGATCTACTCTCACATCAATGTTTCTCTCCCCCTACCAAAATCAATAAACATATCTGTGGGTGAAGATTAAAATAGTAATACAAATTAAAAAAAATAATCGACTTCCTTTTAAAAGAACAAAAACATTCTTGAACATATGTTGTCCTCGACTGCTACACTGCTTTATACTTACTGTCCACTGACTCACCTCCCTTCCTCGTCAATTCAGCTTCTACCCCAATGACCTATTCTCTTTACTGCTCTTGCCCAGGTTATTAATGATCTCTTCATTCCTAAATCCAGAGTTGTGTTGTATTTTGTATCTTATTTACCTTACTTAACCTCGCAGCAGCATCTGACACTACTGTCTATGCCTTCCCTAAAAAACTCTTATTCCTTGACTACCTACCACACCCTCACGGGTTTCCTCCTGGCTCTCTGTGCCTTTTTGGTCATCTTTTTATTTCCTCTATCTTGGTCCATACCATAAAAGTTGCTACATAGGATTCTGTCCTAGGCTCTTTTCCTGCTTCTCTCTAGACATCCTCCTTAGGTACTCTTATCTAACTCCACGATTTCTTGTACCACCTAAAATACTGTTAAGGCCCTAAATTTGAACATCCACCCAAACTTTTCTTCCAAGATTTCAGACCCAAATATATATCTGACTACCAAATATCTTCACTTGGATGCCCTCATATCCCTCCAGGACTCAAACCAAACATCTCCAAAGTGAATTCATTAACTTCCAAAACTTTTCCCTTCCTCTCTACAAATGGCATCTCCATCTACAATCTTCTTGAGCCAAAAACCTGGTAGCCACAGGCTCTTCTTCCTCAGTCATTCCCATATCCCATCATTACAAGGTGCCGTTCTTTATATTACCTATTTTGCTCCTACTCTACCCATGTTTCTCTGGTCCCATGATCATTCCTCTCATTTAAGCTGACACTATTTCTACCTTAATCATCAGAACATTATCAACTAATCTCGCTGTCCCAGTCTTCTTCTTCTTCAATCCACTTTCAACAACAATGCAACCAAACCAATCTAAAAAACAACACAATCATTTTACTCCTCTTTAAGGCTTCTTGGTGACTGGATTGAGCATTTTGGTAAAGCCTTCTTAAATCTGACACAATAATTTCTCCAGCCTCAACACTCACCACATCCAACTATACACTCTACAATCCCTTTGAACTTGAATCTCTTTCAGATCTTGAAAATTCTATGCTCTTTCTTCACCTTCTTGACATAAACTTGCCTAGGGACTTCCTACCCATTCTGGGATCTCAATCTGCAGCGCATTCCCTTAAACTATGCTAAATTTGGGTTTTCTAACATAAAGCTAGAATACCCTAAACTTTCCTGTTGCAAACATTTCTCATGTTGAGTAATAACATTTGTCTAATAACCTTTTCTTTCTCAAAGGACCAAAAGCTTCAAATACGGGAAGAATCATGCCTGTGTTTCTCATTACTATACTCCCAATACCTTGCACAATATGCTCAACAATAAGCTCTCAATATATTGAATAAACAACACATGAACTTTGAATTAATTAAATAATAGTAGGTATATTCAAAATTTCCCTTCACTGGCTTTGACTTCCAAATTTCAGACTTAAGAATACACTGATTCCACGGGAAATGCCATTGTTCCCCCACTATCATTGCTCATTAACTCTCACAGGGCTAAAAGTACATGAAAACACAGTTCTACAGGCATGACTAAAAGAATAGTAAGATACACAGGCAAACAAGTGGGCTAAAATAGTGAGAATTGTGTAATATTCATTCCCCCATATGTTAAATAGCATAGTAAGGTAAAAAAAATCAGAGAGAACTCCAATTATGATTTTTACCACTCTATGTTGAATAATCTCAGTTACAATTTCTTCACCTTCAAAATGGAGTGAACTCACTCCTCAAAAGTTAGGAGAATTCTCCCTAGTTGGTGTGGCTCAGTTGGAGCATCATCCTGTAAATCACAAAGGTTATGGATTCGATGCCCAGTCAAGGTACATGCTTAGGTAGTAGTTTCAAACACCAGTTGGGGAGCATACAGGAAGCAACCAAAGGATATTTCTCTTGCATATCAATGTTTGACCCCCTTCCTCTCTCCCTCCCTCCTCCTCTCTCTAAAATCAGTAAGTATGTCCTCAGCTGAGTATTTTTAAAAAGTTAGGAGAATTTAACATGACAAAGAGTTTGAAAAGTTCTCTGTACAGCACAAAAGACTATTCATCTATTCACTGAGCACCAATGTGCCAACTTTCTAGAAACTCAGTATGCAGTAACAAACAACATGTATATTCTAACACGGGGCAGAGAGACATGAGAAAATTAATAAGGAATAATAACATACACATCAAAGAAGATAAGGGAATTAAAGAGCAGGGGATGGGAGCTTTTGGCTGTTTTATACAGAGCTGCCAGGAAATGCCTCACTGAAAAGGTGACTTCTGAGATTACTGAAATCAGACAAAAAGCTGTCAGGACATCTCAAAGAAAAACATTCCCAAAGGTATACAGCAAGTGCAAAGGCTATGAGACAGAAATGTTCCTGACTTCTTGAAATGGGTAGCTACTAGAAGATGAGCACTTTAGCATTCAGTAGGGAGATAATGGCAATTACCAGGCTGGTAGAATGATACAGTCAAATAAAACTTATACCAAGGTAAGCAGCAGTGGAGGTGATAAAAGAGAACAACTTCTGAATATTTATTTAGTAGGTCACAAAAAAGTGAGGTGCAAGATTAAAAAGAAGAGTAAAAGGTGAATCTAATTCTTTGGTCCAACTAAAAGAGGGATGGAGTTGCCATGAACTCAGATGAAAAATACTCTAGAGCAAATCCAGGTACAGGGAAAGGGACAGAAGATCAGTTTTAACCAGGTAAGGTTAGTATGCCTATTAGACATCTAAATGGTGATTCTGATAGGCTTACAGTGGGAAAGACTTATACAAGGCAGGAGAATTCCAGCAGATATTGTGACTGGCTTTACAGAATTGGGACTGAAAGCAAATAAGAAAACAAAAGTGACAAAGGACATGAAACAAAAAAGGTTACATATATTTGACAAAAGGAGTCATTTAATTTTAAAAATGGATATATAACACTTCCCTTGAAAAGTAAAGGTTTTCATGAAATGGAACACTAAAAAATTTTTATCTTGAGATTTTCTATAGAAATCAGTCAGCAATAGAACAAATTATAAATTTACCACATTCCCATAAAAATATATTAGTGTCTCTCTTACAACTTTTATTCTGTAGTTCTTTAAAGAAAACTTAGGGCATAAAAATAAATTACCCAAGATGGTTCAGGTAATATTGTCCGCACTTTATCTAGAGTCAGAATTATCTTCTTAGCAGTTAGCTTGAGTGTTTTTTAAAAAGATTTCATGTATTTGTTTTTAGAAAGAAGGGAAGGGAAGGAGAAAGAAAGGGAGAGAAACACCAACTGGTTGCTTCTCATGCGTGCACTGACCATGCCCCAACAGGGCACTGAACCTGCAACCCAGGCATGTGCCCTGACCCAGAAGAGAACCAGTGAGCTTTTCCTTTAAAGGACAATGCCTAACCAACTAAGTAACATGGGTGAGGGCTGTAACAGCTAGAGTTTTACTGCTCAAACCAAGAACACCATCCCACATATTTCAGTTTATTGATTATAAGAAGAGAACAGAAGAATTCTACTAAATGTAAAGAAGTGTAAGAAGAAACTATGTAAAATAATCAAATTGTGGTGGATAAGGCATTCCAATTCTATAAGCAAAAAAAAAAAATAAGTTTATAATGTATAGTTGACTACAATTCCTATAACAGCTACTGGAACACACACTATTCTACTAACTAAAAAGACTGTCAAAATACCAATTACAGACAGAGACAATAAACACTAATTTGTTAAGACACAGTGAGAGTAAACATCAATTTTTTCAGTCATAAATCATAAGATCAAGCTCTTAAATTAAAACTTAAAGGACTACCTACTTTTATAACTAAAATTCTTAAGTCCTTATAAAGCACTCACTTCCTGGCATTCAAATCAATATTCAAAAACTCTCTGCCTAAAAATTAGAGTTTTAAAAAAAGGAATTACAGTGTACTTAAACCACTGGCTTACCAACCCATGATCACAAAGCTCCACATTTAGAATGCTTGTTATTGTAACAGGGTTAAGCAAGCACGGAAGTCCATTTTTAACAGACATGACTCTGCAAGGTTACTAACATTCAAATAGGGATGAGCTGGGCAAGAAAGTGCCCAAAGTGTTTATAATTACAAAAATAATAAACTATATCCAAATTTAAATTTGATTTCTTTTGCCAGTGGTCCCATATGGAGATTAAATTTTGTACATATTTTAAGGGCTCAATTTATTTTACTTTATTTCATTTTTTTTAAAGATTTTACTTATGTTTAGAGATGGGAAGGGAGGGAGGAGAGAGAGAGAGAAACATCAATGTGTGGTTGCCTCTTGTGCAACCCCTCCTGGGGACCTGGCCCGCAACCCAGGCATATGCCCTGATTGGGAATTGAACCTGTGACCCTTTGGTTTGCAGCCCTCGCTCAATCCACTGAGCTACGCCAGCCAGGGTTTAAGGGCTCAATTTATATAGCATCATAAAAATAATTTCACTATAAATTTTAATTAATACCAAATTTTAATGTAAAAATGTCAGAAGATCCAATACCTATAAAACATAAGAAATACCAATATGGATCAGAAGTAATTCAGGGGACAATTTGCTAAAGAATAAGTGTACCGTTAAATTTAAGCCAGGTGTTTTTAGTACTTATGTTTGATCTCTAGTGGTTTATATATCCTTAAAACATAAGTTTTGACTTCAGAATTGGTACCAAGTATTCTCAAATAAGTATAATATAAAATAGTAACTCTGTTATAACTCCTCTATTTACTCCCATTTCATCCTTCAATGGAATCAGCATCTGCACTGCAGACTGACTTCATCATCTTTGACTTTAGGAATTTCTAAAATCCATTAAGTAGACAGGCACATTTGCAAACTCAGATCAAAACTGTATGTAAGAGCACCTTAAGTGGGAAGAAATAAGGTAACATAAGTATTATCACTTCATAATCAGGGTACAATCTAAAGGTTTACTTCAGGCCAAAGCAGACATCAGAGGAAAAACTAAATTAAAGACATTTACTTCATTTTAAGACCCTGTCATCAGCTGTTTGTTTTTTTTTAAGTAGATAAACCAAAGCTCACAGTTCAAAAGAAAGAATAGAATTTTAAAAAATACAAAATAAACACTCCGTGATATATATGATCTATTTAAATCTATTCCAATTTTTTAAAATAGTCTACCTGAATCTTCCTGGGCTTCATGAGTTTCACCATCATCTGTCACCTCTAATTCTTTCACAAAATTTGAGGGAAACAGTCCCAATTTGTTGTTCAGGGTTCCACTCCACCAGCCTTCTTCTACCTGAAAGAGTTCACAACTCAAAAATAATAAAAATTTCTCTTAATAAAAACCTTCCCTCTATGGGAAAATAGAGCTATGGAAGTGAATGAGCGCAAAGTTAGTAATATAAAATAATCCCTTTATATCTGTAAGAAAACAATATAGGAAAAAAAATTTTAAGTAGATTAAATATAAGTGGACTGGATTAACCATATGTGGGTTTAGTCATATATCACGAGCAGTTTGCAACATTTACATTGAAAACCTGCAATCAATTGTAATCTTATAAAGAATTTTCATGAAAGTATCAGATAACCAAGAGCAATGTATTAACGGCAAGAAGTAGAGAGCTTTCTTCTAGAATGTTACTCTTTTAACCTCAACTGAGACTCAGTTTGTAATTATTGTATATTTCTTGATTTGGAAAAAGTTCAATGAAGGTAAGAACAGAATTTCATAAAGGCACATGAAATTAGGCTTTTATTTGAACAGTGAGTCTTAACCCAAGTATGAAAAGAATCACTTATTTTTAAAAATCCCAGTGTCACGCTCTACTAAAGATTCCCCCCACCCCAACCAGAAATATTTTCAGAAACCAAACTTTTAGAAAAATACTTCTATTCACTAATAACAAGGTTACTAATTTTCATGAAATTACTTAATAATATTTATAACTGGTATTTCTAAAATGTCTCAGAATATTTTTTAAAAGACTGAGATATTTTAGAAATACAGACAACAACCAATTTCATGAAATTAAGTAATTTTCATGAAATTACTATTTAATAAGGTATAGTTTCAGCTAAGAATGCTAAGAGATACTAATAGGTAAAGACAAATTTTTAAAGAGTAAACTATTCATTGTCAAAACACACTTAGTAGTACATGCAATATCATATCTATTCTTTTGTTTAAAATAGTTTTAATTTTTTTACCTCATAATGACAAACAAACTTCAATAATTTATTCACCCAACAGGCACTCACTATGTAATAAAAGTCATGGTGTTAACTGCTAGGGAAAGATTCAAGTTTGCATATGAGAAATCCCTGTCCTTGATTTAAAAAATCTAAAGAAGAAACCAAAAAATAGGCATTGTTGCAATATAATGTAGGTGCTATAACAAAAGTATGAACAAACGCTATAGGAGCATAAAGGGCTTAATAAAAAAAAGGACTACACTAAGATGGAAATGAAAAAGAGTTCAATATTTAAAGGCTGAGTAAGAATTTTCTAGGTAAAAAGCATGTTAAAAAATATGGTAACATAAAAATGAAGAATTTATTCATGGAATATATATAGCTAAAATATGAGGTGACTACAAGACAAGCTGTTTGAGGGAGAAATGGAAGGCAATAAGTGTGATAAGTTCAGAATTTTTAGCAGACATAAGGAGGCACTAAAGGTTTGTGAGTTTCTCAAAACCATGTGTGATGGAGATATGCAGACCGAACTGGAACTGGCACAAAAAAGAGAGAAAAACATCAGAAAACGATTATCTACACCTGGAATCCCAAATTGACAGCAATTGGGTAGTTAGGGTGAATAACCCTGTAATAATTCCTATTAATTAAGAAATTCTTAAGAGGCAGGATAGTATGGTGGTAAAGAACACGGACTCAAAAACTGACCTTGTGGATTCAGAATCTGCCTCCTCTGCATGCCAGAAATATGACCTTGGGCAAAGATGTCTGACACAAGATCTCCTATCCCCTACGCTCATCTGCAATGTAAAATGACATCCCTCCCACCAAGAAGTGGTGGCCTTTGCCCCACCCCCTTCAATCTTGCTTGGTGAAAGTGACACTATCTCTTCCAAGGTTAGATTATATAAAAGGTTATCTCTGTGTTCGCTGAAATGCTTATACTTAAAAGAGCCCTGAACTGCCATGTAGTAAGTCCCATTATCCTAAGACCTCCCTCCGCTACAGTAAGAAAGCCAAGCCAAAGGATACTCTACATCATGGCTCTCCATAGGCAGCCCTAATCTTCAAGTCTTCCGAGCACCAGATACATCAGTGAAGAAGCCTTCCCATGATTCTACTAGCACCCAACCTTGAATCTTTCCAGTTGATGCCCCAGACATCACAGAACAGACATAAGTCTTCTTTGCTGTGCCCAACTGAATTTGTGACCCACACACCCATTGAACCTAATAATGCAGCTGTTCTTTGCCACAATGTTTGGGGTGGAATGTCGTGCAGCAACATTCACTAGAACAGCCAACCACTTATCTTCCAAGAGTTAATCTATTCAAACTGAGATCAAAACTACTATATTTAGGTTGTTTAAAAATTTAAAGGAAATAATAAATGTAAAAACAGTTTTCAGATGTAAGTTCAATAAACATTAACTATTATTATTGCTACCTAGAAGAAATAAAACTGAACTGCCTTTTGGGTAAACACATTGGAAATTAACATAAACACAAGTGATAAACTACATCACATGACATTAGGACACAGTATCAATTCCTGTGACAAATATATGATATCAAATATATACTATGAAAATGAGAACTTTACCTGCCAAATAAAACTAATATTCCTGTAATGGCAAAAGCAGAGATATAAAAAAGCTATTTTTAAATATTTTAAAATATCATTCTAAGGTATTAAAGTAACAGATAAGTGTTTTTTGGTTAAGATTTCAATGTGATAATACAAACAATACAGATATTGTCATTAAAGATTTAAAGTCTACCTTAAAATCTTTATAAAAAACAATAAAATTTGCAAAAAAAAAAACCCTGATATCCTTGTAAATTATTTTTCTGATACCCAAAGCATCAATTATTTTTTTAAAGATTTTATTTATTTATTTTTAGAGAGAGGAGACAGGAAGGAGAAAGAAAGGGAGAAAAACATCAGTGTGTGGTTGCCTCTTGCGCGACTCCTACTGGGGACCACCCGGAAACCCAGGCATATGCCCTGCTAGGAATCCAACCAGCAACCCCTTGGTTTGCAGGCTGGCACACAATCCACTGAGCCACACCAGCCAGGGCCCAAAGTATCAATTCTAATTGCTGCTTTATCTCTAACACATGTTTTCCTTACCTCTTCATTAATATCAATAATATCTCCCACTTTCAGCTCCAGTTCATCATCATTTTGTGGAATGTACTCAAAGAGAACTTTACACTGACGCTTCTTGGTCTCTAAACAAAGTAACAGAAAAAAATTTGGTTAAGAATAATCATTAAAACAACAATACCACCTATATTTACATATTCTATCTTTTTCATGGGATTTATATACATGAACAAAAGCAAAACATGTAAACAATCTAAGCAGCTACCCACAGTCAGTTCGGGGTGGCTTTTTACCTTGCCCCCTTATTGCAATCTATTCATTCCAAAATCAATTCAAACCAACTAGAAATAAGGTACAAAGTGCACAGCAATGAAATCATTTATACATCTGATCCCGCCAATTACAACTGGATATCCACTGTCAATTCTGAGACATTTTAGAAATACAGACAATAAAGGATACCGTTGGCACAATAAATTTATCACATACAAGTCCTCTAAGCCACTGATTTTCAGACCTTCCTGATCAAAGCCCAGAAATATTTAAAATGCACTAATTTAAGAGTATCTATGTGTTTTTTTAAAAGGAAAATGCATACATCTAAAATGTACTTTATCTTCTTAAATAGCCCTGTTTTCTGATAGATAAAAATCAAATTCACATAGGTAAAGATAAAAAACTTTACCTTTTCAAACAAGCTACATTTATTCAGGCAAGTAATGATCATTTAGTAACAATCCAAGTTTGTGGTTCTAAACTTCTTTTAAACTCTTAATAATTGAGGACACAGCCCTGGCTGGTGTGGCTCAGTGGACTGAGAGCCAGCCTGTGAATCAATGGGTCAGGTTTGATTCCTGGTCAGGGCACATGCCTGGACCAGGTCCCCAACAGGGGGCACATGAGAGGCAACCACACATTGACGTTTCTCTCCCTCTCTTTCTTCTTCCCTTCCCGTCTCTCTAAAGATAAATAAATAAAATCTTAAAAAAATAATTGAGAACTCAGACTCACTCCTATCTTTAAAAGTGAATCATTAAAGCAGCTATAGGCAGGTGACCAAGTATGGCTGATTAAAAGTGCTTGTTGCTACCCAAAGAAATCAAGAGAAGGCTGAAACTTGGAAAGGCAAGAATGGAAGATTTAGAAAAAATCATCAAAAGCAAAGATGTTTTACTAGAAACCAAAGCTAAGATCATTTACATTCTCATATTCCCAATTTCTATCTACGAATGTAAAAGTTGGACAGTAAAAAAGGCTGATAGGAAAAAAAATTCATTCATCTGAAATATTATGTTGGAGGAAAACTGTATGGATACCCTGGACCACCAGAAAGATGAACAAGTAGGTTTAGAGAAAATTAAGCCTGAAACATTGCTGTACAAAAATGACATGACTAAAGTTATCCTACTTTGGACATATCATAATAAAGCAACTGCTTCAGCTCTGACATGCTATGGGTCTATAAAATTATAGCACAAAAAAATAAATCCAACTGAACCCCCAAAACAACAAAAGAACACTGCAACCAAGATCTCAGAATAATTTTAAGTAACAATTTAATAGTGGCTTTATATATATTGCAGGAAAACTTCCCATCTCTTAGAACTACAGATAAATATATTTCCTAAGTATTTTAAAAGTTGTTGAGGTGAGCTTGAGAAAATGTGTTCTTTGCAGTTAGCACTTCATAAATGAGGGGAAAATAATCTATATTACAGAAAGGGAAAATCTATTTTGCTCAGGGTACACTTTAAAAAAAACTTGTATCTCTCTGATAACCTTAAGCCTTTAAAAATATAGTTTATTTTTTAATTAATATAATTATCTTTTGAAATGATTTAAAGTGGAAAAGAATATTAATTAGTAGCCCTATCCACAAACATATCAATCAGCTTTGGGCAGAAAAGTTATATTTTAACCAAAAGCCTTAGTTTTTCGTCCTCACATTAAGCATAATTCTTCACTGAGTGTTTTTTCCCCAAAGTAATTTACAAAATTATTTGCAAAGAAATTTTTCATTTTTCAAAGAAAAGAGCCATATAGGATAAAAACTTCTAAACTGCCCCAATTATTAACACAAAATGTATTTATCTAAAAATATTTTTTCAAAATTCCATTTTTAACTATGGTTCATTCCTAAGTTATCTTTCTTTACTGAACTCAACAGAACTACTGGCCAAGATGGTGGCATAGGCAGACATGGTTTGCCTCTTCCCAGAACCACATCAAAATTACAACTAAAATATAGAACAACCATCACTCAGAACAGTTGAATTTGAGTTGAATGGAGGTCTGATAACTACAAAATTAAAGAAACCACATCCATCCAGACTGGAATGAGGGCACAGATGTGGATCAGGCTGGTCCCTCACTCACATGTAGTGTATAAAAGTTCAGGAGGGATATCTCTGGAGTGAGGAGTCCCAGCCCCACACCAGGCCCCACAGCCAAGGGTTCCAGGGCAAGGAACCCTTGCTGGGGGTTACTGGCCCCACACAAGCAGCAGCCAGCCTAGATTCACAGCTTGGCTTTGCCTGGGAATCTCTAAGCCCAGCACAAATACAGGCCATCTCAGATTGGTAGGGTAGCAAAACACAGGTCAGGTCTGACAAGACCTGTATGTACCACCTGGGAACCCGAGGACCAGTGCACCCAGTGGGCAGCTACAGACCACATAGGAGCACTACCACAGTGCACAGTTCATCCTCTCCGGAGGTTGGTGGTCAGTGGTCACAGCCAATTCTTGCAGATAACTGGCCTGGATAAATCCCTCTCATCTATCTGCCAATAGCAACCAAGGTTCAACTAGAAGAGGATGGTGCACCCAGCCCACACGAATACCCAGCGTGGGTAATAGAGGAGGCTGTGCCAGTGGACCACACACTGCATTAGGCCATGCTACCAAAGCATGGAATCAAAACAGCTCTACCTAATACATAGAAACAAACACAGGGAGGCTGCCAAAATAAAGAGACAAAGAAACATGACCCAAATGAAAGAACAGATCAAAACTCCAGAGAAAGAGCTAAACAAAATAGAGATAAGCAATCTATCAGATGCGGAGTTCAAAACACTGGTTATAAGGATGCTCAAGGAACTTCAACAGCATAAAAAAGACCCAGTCAGAAATGAAGGATACACTAATTAAAATAAAGAACAATTTATAGGGAAACAACAGGAGAATAGATGAAGCCGAGAATCAAATCAGTGATTTGGAACATAAGGAAGCAAAAAACAACCAATCAGAACAAGAAAAAAAAAAGAATCCAAATAAATGAGGATAGTATAATCAATCAGCCTCTGGGACAACTTCAAGAAGACCAACATTTACATTAAAGTGGTGCCAGAAGGCGAAGAGAAAGAGCAAGGAACTGGAAATCTATTTGAAAAAATAATGAAGAAAAACTTCCGTAATTTGGTGACGGAACTAGAAATGCAAGTCCAGGAAGCACAGAGTTCAATTATGATGGATGCAAAGCAGCCCACTGAAACATACATCATAATTAAAAGGCCAAAGGTTAAAGATAAAGAGAGAATCTTTTTTTTTTTTTAATATTTTATTTATTTATTTTTAGACAGAGGGGCAGGGAAGGAGAAAGAGTGGGAGAGAAACATCAACGTCTGGTTGCCTCTCACGTGTCCCGCACTGGGGACCTGGCCTGCAACCCAGGCATGTGCCCTGACTGGGAATCGAGCCGGCACCCCTTTGCTTCACAGACCCGTCCTCAGTCCACTGAGCTACACCAGCCAGGGCTAAAGAGAGAATCTTAAAAGCAGCAACAGAAAAGAAGTTAGTAGCTACAGGGGAGTTCCCGTAAGACCATCAGTTGATTTCTCAAAAGAAACTTTGCAGGCTAGAAGAGACTGGCAAGAAAAATTCAAAGTGATGAAAAGCAGGGATCTACAGCCAAAATTGCTCTATTCAGCAAAGCTATCATTTAGAATTGAAGGGCAGATAAAGAGCTTCCCAGACAAGAAAAACTAACAGAGTTCATCATCACCAAACCATTATTATAAGAAATGTTAAAGGGACATATTTAAGAAAAAGAAGATCAGGCCCTGGCTGGTGTGATTCAGTGGACTCAGTGCCTACACAAGCCTGTGAAACAAAGGGTTGCTGGTTCAATCCCCACTCAGGGCACATGCCTGGGTTGCGGGCCAGGTCCCCTTGAAGGTGCATGCTGGAGGGAACCACACATTGATGTTTCTCTCCTCTTTCTCCCTCCCTTCCCCTCTCTCTAAAAATAAATAAATGAAATCTTAAAAAAATTAAGAATGTTTTCAAAAAAAGGAAGATCAAAACTCTGAACAATAACATGGCAATAAATACATTATCTATCAACAATTTAATCTAAAAAAAAGCAAACAAGAACAACAGAGACAAATAATGGACATGGAGAACATTTTGATGGTTGCCACATGCAGGGGGGCATGTGTGGGAGTGGGTGAGGAGGTGAGAGGATTAAGAAGTACAAATAGGTAGTTACAGAATAGCCATGGGAATGTAAAGTACAGTACAGGAAATGGAGTAGCCAAAGAACTTACATACATGACTCATGGACATGAACAGTGGTGGGGGGATTGCCTGAGGGAGCAGGGGGTGCTGGGGGAAGGGGGGGACAGAGTGCAAAAAATCAGGACAACTGTAATAGCATAAACAATAAAATATCATTACAAAATAAATATAAAAAAAAATTTTTGTCCTAGTCGAGTTGTCGGTAAAAGAATGCATAATATTAAATTGACTTTAAATAACAGCAACTAGTATATTCTTTTTTAAAATTTATTGATTTTAGAGAGGGATGAAGGAAGAGAAACATCAATTTGTTATTCCACTTACTTATGCATTCATTTTTTGGACTGCTGTATGTGCTCTGCCCAGGAATCGAACCCACAACCTTAGTGTATCAGGACAGCACTCTAACCAACTAGACTACCCAGCCAGGGCACAACTGGTATTTTCTTACCACAAACAATCTTGGATATAGCTTTTCACATCTAAACAATATCAAGAAAGTTTTTTTAAAGTCAATATTTCATAAGTAAAGCTATTACCAAGAGGATAAAGGAGATAAAACAAAGGCAGGCACATATCTCATGTTTTTTATGTACTAGTACTAAGTTTTTTTCAAACAGCTCTACACGACAGATCATAGAAACGTATTTTCATCGTATTACCAATGAGAAAACAGAACTCAAGTTAAATAACCTGTCCAAGACCACACAGCTAAAGAGAGGCAAAACTTAAGCCTTTTACCTTTCCAATATGTCATCAAGTTGCCTCCTCTATAGATTATAGCGCTTTAACATAGCACTCACGCAGTCTAGTCATGTTGGGTCCTTATTCCTTGAAAATGCCCTGCACTTGCTTATCTCCATAGGTCTTCCAAAAGTAGCAATTCTACCTGGAATTCCATAAGCCCCAATGAAAACCATCAAAAGTTAAGAAATACAGGACTTGAGTCATCTGCTATATATGTGGTTGAATCTTCTAGACTCTTTCTTACCATCAGCAATAAAAAAATCATAATACTTAGGTCATTAAATGTAAGATTCAAGCTGTTCAAGATACTAACTATATTGCTGAGACATAAGGCTTGGTTAAAATACTCAAAATCTTAGAAAATATTATCATCACTATCATGAAGGGAGAATCTCATATGACTAGGGATGTAGTATCATGTCAAAAACATACTTTCAACTGATTCAGTTTAAAAATGTATTTGCATATGTACAAGTATACAGATATAGAGATAAAGCCAATATGACAAAATGTTAACAGCTTAGGTGAAGAGTATACCGAGTTCACTGCACAATTATTCTTTCAATTTTTCTGTAAAATTTAAAAATTTTTGAAATAAGATAGAAAGTTAGTACACCCTATACCATTCATTTGAGAGGCTGAAGCTACAGGAGTCACTTGAATAACTTTTTCCCCTTCTGAGTCAGAATATTTTAACATCAAAGAGCACAGCCTCATTTAAAAAAAAGCTGCAAAGAAAGATGTATTTTCAGTGACCATATTTTGATGGTATTCAGAATTTTCATTACTTTCTTCAGTGCTGACTCAAAATCAGGAGGCATACTATTTGCTACCAACTGTTTCCTAGGAATTGAACTCTGTGTAGACTGGCGTTCTAGTCAACTCATTTTTCATATGGCAACATCACTTCTTTCTCCACAACTACTGGCGATCAACTAGTGTCAACTTCGCTGCATCTTTCACATTCAAAATAATTACTAACTAGATGAAAAATCATTTCTGCAGCATGAGATTCCACTAATAAGGCATGTAAAGTTACAGGCACTGATTCCTTCCCTCACATGAGCCAAGAGTAGATTCACATCTGACATCCATTTTCCCCCCACATACAATACTCCAAAATGAATGTCATATAGAGTTGTGATGCTCAAAGATATCCATTCCTTACTCTCTAAGTAAAATACTCTACGCCATCCCTTACCTTTGTGCCTAATTTTACAAGGGTCTCAGCAGTAATGCGACAATTATACCTGTTTTGCTCTTCTATAACGTTTGCAACTTATAACAGTCAACTTTGTCCTAGAAAAACATTATTCTGTGCTAGCTCTAGAAAATACCTGTTTATTTGACCAAAGAAGTTATCACACTTAACTAAGTTTCAGTGGCTTCACAACCGGACTTTACAAAAAAAGCAAATTCTTTTTTGACTGTGGAAACTTAAAAAAAAAAAAGCTAACAAGTATAATTTCCAGATATTTAACACATATTATCTATTTGAACTTGTCATTTTTAGTTCTTTATATAAAATTGAACACATGCAGACTCACTTGTCTTGGCACACAGAGATTTAAACTGAATATTCCATCTGCATTGTGTATCACTATCAAACCATTTATAATAGTTTTAAGGTTTTTAAGAATACATTTTACTAATACTATTGGTTAGTAGTATCCACTACTATTTAACACTGCCATGAACCACTTTCGAAAACTAGTTCATTTTGTGAATTAAGATAATGACACAAACAGAAAAAAAATGCAGGTTAAAAAAGAAAACACATAAGCTTGCTTTTCCTGGAAAAGCAATTTGAAAGCAAAAACAACCTGCATCCTGTTTTAAATGTTAGCACCAAATGACCAATTTAGTCCTTGTGGCACAGGCACTTGAAAGAAAGTTACAAAAGAGCCTTAGGAAAAAAACTAAGCCTCCTGGCAACGACCACATAATGTTTATTCTTTCTTACAAGAAAAAGAATTATGACCCATGTTCTTGAGGAAGGTAAAAATTTGGTGTGCCCTTTCCTATTAGGAGACAAGATAAATATTCATAAATTTGAAATGCTTTGTCTAGCCTTAAGAAGAAACTTGTCTCTTTATAGTTCAGTAAAGCTAAAAAAAAGTGTTAAATGGATTTTACAATAGGCAGAGGTGCCTATTGTAAAGGGCTATCATAAATAGCCCTTCGCTGGGCCTGTATATTCTCCTTATGCACAAATATTCTACACAGAGCTTCACCTGCAGGATGTGGACATAGTCTGTTATCTGTTCCCCAATCTCCCAACAAACAGAACTTCCGAGTCCAGAACAATTAGATCTACTGATTCACCTTCAGCCAGTGACTGCAAATAGTATGGGTAATATCTAAATATTGTTTGTACATTGCATTTACTGGGAAACAAAGAACACAGAGAATTCTCTAACTGATCTGTCTCAATGTCATGAAATTTTTTAATGAAAATCTAATTTTATTTTTTATGAAAGTAAACAAAGGGCGATAAAACCCAGAAAGTACAGGTTTCCCCAAACTTCACAGACAACAGTATAGAAAGTAACAGGCTGAGATATGAGGAGACTATAAAATTCACACATTTTTCTAACAAAATATCTTTTCTATAGACTACTTGGTACTGCAAGGGATTTGAAGAGTATAATATGAAAGACACTAAGATAAATGTGGTTGAACACTCACTTACCACTTATTTAATTAAATTGAACATAGCAATCAGTATTCAATCTCTCAAGGGGCTTCAGTTTTTACTATGTTAAAATACTGTCTACTTCCATAAATGCTTCAGTTCTTTGTGCATGTTTAACACTGTTTTTATAAGTCTTTCCCAAGATGTCAAGCTCTTTGAGAACAGCAATTATTACCTATCTTTTTTTAAGCACTTTCTCAGCAGCAGTAAAATAAAACTCAAGAGTTTAAATGATCTAAGGTAATAAGATGGACTCCAACTCTGTCTGATATCAAATGTGCTCACTCTCTGGGCTAAACTGTTCTCCTAACATATTTACAGAGTACCAGATACTTAAAATGCGCTCTGCTGGGCCAATCATCTTGGAAAACTGAATGTTTATGTTCAGGTGTCTAACTACTAAACAAATGTACTATCAGCCCTGGCTGGTGTGGCTCAGTGGATTCAGTGCTGGCCTGCGAACCAAAATATTGCCAGTTCAATTCCCAGGCAAGACATGTGCCTGGGTTGTGGGCCAGGTCCGCAGGTAGAGGCATGCACACAAGAGACCACCGCACATTGATGTTTCCCTCCCTCTCTTTCTCCCTGCCTTCTCCTCTCTCTAAAAATGAATGAATGAATGAATGAATGAACGAACAAATAAATAAATCTTTTAAAAAAATACTATCAAAATTCTTTCATCTATCTATACTGATTAAGGATAAGCAGAGATGTAAGCATCTCATTAAATAAACAGTATTAAAATAAGTTAAGGCAAAGTGTTAACTATTCTACAGAGAATGTAAAACTATTAATAAAACAAAGCCTCATATTCTAATTTATAATCCCCACACATAGTTGTCAGCAATTCAAGCTATCATATGAAGAATGATTCCACAAGCCAGTAACTCGTAACATAAAAATAAGTGGAAAGTTTTTGCACTCAGCTGCAAAAGGTTGAGCTAATTTTTCTTAACATAATTTATGAACAGCTACAAGATGTGTGTTTTATTCTGACTTAATTTAATAGTAAAAATATTATTTACATACTCTTCTTAATGTTTTTCATTTGTGGATGTGGCTGAATTCCTCCAGCTGGAAGTCCATAGGTGCTTATTCGTTGTACAAGACTTGCTACATTCCCATGCCTTTCCCGTCTGATGGGCAAATCGTCATCCTTGGATTCTGTCTCTCTCTTAATTTCCTATAAAGAAAGAAATCAGTAAATAGGCAATTTCTTATTTTATTAAATTAAATTTTCAAATGTAAAATACCAAAACACAGGTGTAGTTATTATATAAAACACTGATATCAACAGTTTTCAACATTTTCCTCTGTCCACACAAATTTGAAGAATGCAACACACTTTGGTAACAGTGACTCATTATGAGTTTAAGTCTTATCTGAATTGGAAATACAGGTACAGAAAAGGAGGCTGAGAGACCACCTCCACCCCAACATACACATTCAACCTGAAGTACATAAACAAACAATGACAAACAGTAATTCTAAGTCAGAGGTAGACATACTTTTTCAATAAAGGGTCGAACAGTAAAATATTTTAGGATCTGTAGGCCGTAAAACCTGTGCTGAAACAATGGACTCTGCCATTTGTGGTGCAGAAACAACTACATACTTAATGAATAAACATAACTGTACCAACAAAATTTTATTTTTGGACACTAAAATTACAATTTGATATAATTTCATGTCACTAAATATTGTTCTCTTTTGATTTTCTTCCAACCAGTTATAAAATTCTTAGCTAGCATTCTCAGCTCATGGACATTACAAAAATAGGCAGTGTTCAGATTTGGCCAGTGGAGCCATAGTTTAATGAACCCTGTTCTAAGTTAGAGGCTAGCAAAAGATATGCAGACCTTCATGAAAACTATGAAACTTTATTGGAAGACATAAAATAAGACAAAAGGGAAGTTATGCCATGTTCAGTTTAAAAAGTCAGTATCACAAAGATATCAATTCTCCCTGAAACTGATGTAATGATTCAATACAATTCCAAAAATATCTCACAGATTTGAGAGAGCAATTTAATAAACAGGTTCTAAATATGTATTAAAAAACAAGGCCAAGAATGGCCAGAATACTCCAGGGAAAAGAAAGTGAAGGGACTTTTTCTTTTTGACTAAGAGATAAAGAAAAACAATGTGACACTATAAATTATACAATGAAATACTAGCACAAAAACAGACATACTGATAAATGAAACAAAATAAGAAGTCCATGAACAAAAAATTTGTTTTGTAATACACAAAAATAAAAAATTGCATGGTGCTTACAAAACTACTAACTACATTTAGGGTGTACAGAATAGAACTGGATTCCTACCTCACATATTTACATTGATATTAATAATTTCTGTTCGTTAAAATCAACAATTAAAAAAGTGAATCACTAACCAGAAGATATTTGTCACATACAAAGTTAACAAAGAATTTCTATCTCCAGGCATTTGTGTCCAGTAGTGTTAAGCAGCTGTTACTCTGCAACTGGTAGGACTTCAGATAATTGACTCATTTATACTACAGAAAAGGGTCTGATGCTTGCTTTTTAAAAAATATTTTTTATACATTATTTTGTAATCAGAATAAAAGTTTTTCATTTGGGGGAAACTACTACATTGGTGAAGAAATATGAAAAGTTATTAAGGTACGAATCATAGAAGAGAAAATACTTTGCAATATAGATAATTTGCTTCATTTTTATGGGTAATGCACTTAAGGAAAATACTTCAATTAGCTATTAAAACGTAATGTATCATCATTTGAAAACGTGCTTTCAGACTACACTAAGTATTTTTCAAACTAAAACAAACATAAAAGATATATAAAGACTAGTAGTTAAAAATTCAGCATGCCAAAGAGTATTTATTTTGGATTCTCCTGGTTCTTGGGCTGCCTACATTTTTAAAGAAAGTCGTGTCTCTGAGAGTCATTGTTGCCTTAAGGTACAAAAGACCAAGAACTTAGAGCTTAACATTCAAATCTTGTTCTTCTAGGAAAGTAACTCTAATTTAACCCAATGTTAAAAGTAAAGGTTCAGGAGACAAATCACTTGGGTACAAATCTTGGCAAGACCCTGTTCACTAGCTATGCAACTTATGTTACTTTGGTTATATATGTTATCATTTTGTTTTATTTTAAAAAATATTTATTTATTTTTAGAGAGCGGGGAAGGAAGGGAGAAAGAGAGGGAGAGACATCAATGTGCAAGGGAAACACTGATGTGTTGTCTCTTGCACGCCACTAACCAGGGACGTGACCCACAACCCAAGCATGTGCCCTGACTAGGAACTGAACTGGTGACCTTGCGGTTTGCAGGACGATGACCCAAACCACACCAGTCAAAGTTATTTATATAATCTTTTAATAAAAATTAACTATGTGAGCCCTGACCAGGTGGCTCGGTTGGTTGGAGTCTCATCCTCTACACCAAAAGGTTGTGGGTCTGATACCCAGTCAGGGCCACCCCCGCCTTTCCTCCCTCTCCCTCAAAAATTCAATAAATAAAAATGTAAAATATAAAACAAAACTAAGAAATGTATTTAATTATTTTTAATTTTACATTCAGGATTTCGAAAAAAGTGTTATACAGAACTAGAACCTCAAACTTTATAGAGGCATAAATTAGAAGATACGGAAAAGTAACATTTTTAAAGAATAAGGAAAGTAAGATTAAAAAGTAAAATAGATTTAATAGTAAGTAAACCTACTATTAAAGTAAGTTTATTTGGAACCTATATGATGTTTCAGTTTTATTGCATCAATATCAGACTCACATTTAAAACATCAGGTTTCCAGCCTAACAAAATGGTTAACACAATTCCTAGAGTTTTTGTTTTAGAGTATTAGTGATATTATATAAGAAATGATACAGTAGGCACTATAAGTCATCAGATTTTCCATCTTATTATAATCAAATTAAACTGGATACACACACACACACACACACACACACACAAATAACTTGAGTGCAAAGTGAAATGACCAACAGAGAAAAATCTCCTTAATATGAAATCAATGTGTACCTTTTGAGTGCTAACATATCAGAATCGTCAAGAAGAATAGCAAAGATATAACAGGAGGACTATTTTGAAAGTTTCTAAACTTCTTCTCTCCTCTCCCAAATAACCTATTCTCCACGGAACTGCTATCCCTTTACTTTGGACAAAGAGTCTCCATATTTCAACTGTTCCTCCCCCATTTGTAAAGGGAAAAGTAGGAAAAGGTGGGGAGAGTTATGTACATTCATTGGCATCCTACTCCTTTCCTCTTCCTATCATGTGAATGCTAATGAGAGCCAAGTGGAGTGGAAAAAACACTAAATAAAGCACTCTTCTCTTAGTCAAATTCCTTCAGCCATACCACACTGATTGAAATGAACTGAAAATACCCCAACAATTTATGATGGTCCCATTTTCCACACGTTTATTAATTTTTTAAAAAAATGTTAGGTTTTAGGATATGCATGGCAGAAGATGAGGGCTAGTCTATGACTCACAAAACACCAGGTCTATATGGAAATCCTTCTCTCAAAGCTGCTAGACTCCTTGAGGCCACAGATGACAATGACAAGCAGACAATAAGTATGAACTAATAAAAACCAAAACCAAGAGATATCCCAGAAGCCCAACTTCTGGCAATCAAGATTTTCTGGTTTAAATTGTTACAACTTGAGGAGGACTTCTGGATAAGATGGAGGCATAGGTAGACATGGTTCACCTCCTTGCATACCCATAAGAAGGATCACAACTAATCTCAAAACAAAATACAACCAGAACTGGCAGAAAATCGAACTGTATGGAAGTAGGACAACCAATGATTTTAACAAGAAATACTCGCCCAGATAGGTAGGAAGGTCAGAGCCAGGGAGCCAGGGAGGAGAGGAGAGGACAGAGTGTGGTGGCAGTGGTGGCAGTGGAATGGGCAATCCCACATTCACCTGTGGTGGTTAAAAACCAGGAGGGACACCTGGGGAGTGAGCTATCCCAGCCCCAGGCTAGACTGCGCAGCACAGGGTTCTAGAGCTAGGAGAAAAAGCCTCGTGACTTCTGGCTGTAAAAACCAATGGAGGTTGGCATGGCAGAAGAAACTGTGGATCTCTCAGTAGGGTCAGTTTAAAGGACCTGCACAGCCCTAGAATGTACCCAAACCCGCGCACTCTGGGATATAACACCAGGGCGGCAGCAGCTAGAAGGGCACCAGTCACAGGAAAGTGGGGGAAGTGACTAGAAACAAGTGAGAGTCAAGAAAGCAACATTGTTCCCTCTCAGACCCCTCCTCCACATATACTGCCACAAAGTGGCGAAGTGGGTTGACTCACCCTGGTGAATGCGTAGGGCTCTGCCACCCTTACGAAGTCAACAAGAGCACCAAAATGGAGCCAAAGCAACTCTACCCAATACACAGATACAAACACAGGGAGGCTGTCAAAGTGAGCAAAGAAATATGGCCCAAATGAAAAGACAAATCAAAACTGCAGAGAAAGAACTAAGCAAAACTGAGATAACCGACCCATCAGATGCACAGTTCAAAACACTGATGATAAACATCCTTGGAGATTTCATTTGAGTAGGGCAAAAGCATAAGGAAAAAAAAGAAGGCTACACTAAGTGAAATCAAAAAAATGAAGAGAGAATAAGAAGACTCTAGGACATCCCCAAATGTGCCAACATCCGAATCACAGGGACGCTAAAAGAAGAGGGAGAGCAAGAAACTGAAAACGTATTTGAAAAGAAATAATGAAAGAAAACTTCCTTAATTTGGTAAAGGAAATAGACATGCAAGTCCAGAGTCCCAAACAAGTTGGATACAAAAAGGAGCACACCAAAACGAATCATAATTAAAATGCCAACGTTAAAGATAAAGAAAGAATCTTAACAACAGCAAGAGAAAAGCAGAGAGTAACCTACAAAGGAGTTCCCATAGGACTATCAGTTGATTTCCAAAAAGAAGCTTTGCAGACAAAATAGAACTGACAAGAAGTATTCAAAGTCTTGAAAAGCAAGGACCCACAACCTAGATTACTCTATCCAACACAACTACCATTTAGAATGGAAGGGCAGATAAAGTGCTTTCCAGCTAAGGATAAAGCTAAAGGAGTTTATCATCACTAAGCCCTTATTATATGAAATATGAAAGGGACTTATTTAAGAAAAAGATCAAAACTATGCACAGCAAAATCACAACAAACATACAACTATCAATAACTGAATCTTTTTAGCTGTAAAAAAAACAAACAAAAAAAAACACCAAACTTAGCAAACAACTAGAACAGGAACAGAATCAAGAAATGCAGATCACATGGAGGGTTATTAATGGGGAAGTGGGAGGGGGAAATGGTGGAAAAGGTACAGGAATTAAGAAGCATAATTGGTAGGTACAAAATAAACAGGAGGGGTGTTGAGAATAGTGTAGGAAATGAAGAAGTCAAAGAACTTGTATGCGTGACCCATGGACATGAACTAAGGGTGTGGCGGGGGGGGGGTGAGTACTGCTGGAGGGAATGTGGGTACCAGGCAGAGGAGGGCAAAGAGGGAAAAAAATGGGACAACTATAATAGCACAATCAGTAAAATATACTTAAAAAAAAAAAAGAAAAAGGCTGTTCCTGGTGTGGTTTAGTGGATTGAGTGCCGGTCTGGGAACCAAAAATTTGTGGGTCCAATTCCCAGTCAAGGCACAGGCCTGGGTTGTGAGCCAACTGATTGATGTTTCTCTCGCACATCAATGTTTCTCTCCCTTTCTTTCTCCCTCCCTTCCCCCTCTCTAAAAATAAATAAATAAATAAAATATTTAAAAAAATTATTACAACCTGAAATACTTTAGCAGAAACAAAATATATTAACTCTTTGGGGGAAAATTAGGTTTTACCTTTTCAGGTAAGTCCCAGGTAAACACTAATATAATTTATATCATGATGTCTTGACTTTAAATTTACGGCAAGAAAAATAGGATATACTGTAAAGAGGAATGACAGTACAAATAATTCAGTTTAAAATATTTTCTATGAAAAACATCTATAAAGTATTTATCAAATTCCTAAAAGTGGAATGAGGTTCAGGGAGTGTAAAGAAATGTACTTTTCACAATGGATACTTTCATACTGCTCGAACTTTGTTTCAAAATGTATTACTTCAGTGACTTTTAATACAAAATGTGGTATGCCCACAAATAATAGCACTACTAGTCAAATTGTTCTAGGGTATTTAGAGAGATCTTAGTTCTGTGAGCACACATTACTAAATCTAAATGCTTACATACTTTTTCTGGCATTATCTGTATTAAGCTATTCCTCTAATTCAATGAATACAGTCTATATAGGATTTGTAATATTATCAAAAGTAACCCAAGTCACAAAAGAATTGCTCTTTTACGTTTTACAGTATGTTAATGTTTTACATACTGTTAATGTTTTACAGTATATAATAGAAAATGTAGCTTTGCGCAGTGGCAGTATTGTAGCCAATGAGGTTTATCCAAGGCGCGATTATTGCTAATTGAAAATGTGCTACAATGAATCATAAATAACTATATATGTAACTTTTAAATTATGTCTGCTATTTATATTTTAATTCCCAATAAGCAAATAAAAGTTGTCTTCCATTTAGTATTCTGATACCTACAGTTATTTTCTCCTCTACTGTGTTTCCAATTAATGAAAGTAAATCAAATACCAAATGTTCTTCTGATTTAAAGGTAACTTCCTGAACTATTGTTCTATTAAAGCCATGAATACATCTCCTAATACTTGAAAACTGAGGTTTATCTAAACAAATTAATAGTTTTCATGAAGTAAGGGATTTAAAAAATAAAGGTCACACCCTGGCTGGTGTGGCTTAGTGGACTGAGTGCTGGCCTGCAAGTCAAAAAGTTGCTGGTTTGATTCTCAGTCTAGGGCACATGCCTAGGTTGCAGGCTGGGTTGCCAGTGGCTTGGGAGGGTGGTGCACATGAGAGACAACCATACATTGATGTTTCTCTCCCTCTCTTTTCCCTCTCTTCCTTTCTCTAAAAGTAAATAAATAAAATCTTTAAAAAAAATAATAAAGGTCACATAAAATCAAATGTTATTTCCTTCAATCAAATAATAACTCTTATGGACACAATGGAATGCCAACAGACTTAAAAATGAAATCAGTGTTCTTCTAGAAAAAGAATGTTATTAAAAAAAAAATCACCAAGTCCCTTCCCCAAGTAGCCATGTACATCAGATCATCTTATTCCCTGTATTGCTACTTAATATTCAGATAAATTGTCAAACTGCCTATTAAAGAAAAAGATTCAATAATTTAAATCTTTTTTCTAAATGTGAAAGAAACTGCTAGAAATTTAGGTCAAAGTAAAGAAAAAAAATCCAAATAATTTTTATTCCCTTGTCAGCTTCCTGTAGTATTTGTGAATAACTTTTGTTTCCTTGTTGCTTATATCAAAACATCTAAAACATTTTATCAAGTTCTGAAGACTCTTCAAAAGAGAAAAATTTCATTTAAATTGTTTAAACATAACAATTCACTTACCAACACCTGAGACATCTTCTGTGAACATGTCCACTTCTTTTTTGAAGCAGTAGAGTAAAACTGCCGTAACAGTAACAGATCTTACAAAACACTTGTAGCACTACCAAGATCACTAAAAAGCCTACAAGAAAGCTGCTTCGAAGCTGGCAGATTAGCAGCCCCTATCCGAAACTACCG